>JAWMAR010000738.1:596172-714633 GCA_036785375.1 Leucoraja ocellata | reverse complement strand
GGGTGTGTGTGTCAGGGCGTGTATGGCAGGGTGTGTGTGTCAGGGCCTGTGTGTGTCAGGGCCTGCGTGTCAGGGTGTGTGTGTCAGGGTGTGTGTGTCAGGGTGTGTGTGTCAGGGCCTGTGTGTCAGGGCCTGTGTGTCTGGGCCTGTGTGTCAGGGTGTGTGTGTCAGGGTGTGTGTGTCAGGGCCTGTGTGTCAGGGCCTGCGTGTCAGGGTGTGTGTGTCAGGGTGTGTGTGTCAGGGCGTGTGTGTCAGGGCGTGAGTGTCGGGGCGTGTGTGTCAGGGCGTGTATGGCAGGGTGTGTGTGTTTCAGGGCGTGTGTGTCAGGGCATGTGTGTCAGGGCGTGTGTGTCAGGGCGTGTGTGTCAGGGCGTGTATGGCAGGGTGTGTGTGTGTCAGGGCGTGTGTGTCAGGGCGTGTGTGTCAGGGCGTGTGTGTCAGGATGTGTGTGTCAGGGTGTGTGTGTCAGGGCCTGTGTGTCAGGGTGTGTGTGTCAGGGTGTGTGTGTGTCAGGGTGTCTGTGCCAGGGTGTGTGTCAGGGCCTGTGTGTCATGGCGTGTGTGTCAGGATGTGTGTGTCAGGGTGTGTGTGTCAGGGCCTGTGTCAGGGCCTGTGTCTCAGGCCTTTGTCTCAGGGTCTGTGTCTCAGGGCCTGTGTCTCAGTGCCTGTGTCTCAGGCCTGTGTCTCAGGGCCTGTGTCTCAGGGGCTGTGTGTCAGGGTTTGTGTCTCAGGCCTGTATGTCAGGGCCTGTGTCTCAGGGGCTGTGTGTCAGGGTTTGTGTCTCAGGCCTGTGTGTCAGGGCCTGTGTCTCAGGGGCTGTGTGTCAGGGTTTGTGTCTCAGGCCTGTATGTCAGGGCCTGTGTCTCAGGGGCTGTGTGTCAGGGTTTGTGTCTCAGGCCTGTGTGTCAGGGCCTGTGTCTCAGGCCTGTGTGTCAGGGTTTCTGTCTCACGGTTTGTGTCTCAGGGTCTGTGTCTCAGGGTCCATATCCTAGAGCCCGTGTCTCAGGATCTGTCCCCAATGTCTGTCTCAGGATCCATGTACTTAGGGTGTGTAGGGGCGTCACGTCTGTGACCCCATGGTCTGTGTCCGTAGGGTCTCTCTCCTCTAGATCTGTGCCTTCCTCTGGTCTCTCCCTAGTCTGTGACCTTAGATTCTATGTCAGGGACTGTCCTTAGTCTGCCCCCAGGGGTTGTGTCTCAGGGTCTGTCTCAGGGTCTGTCTCAGCGTCTGTCCCAGGGTCAGTGTCAGAGGCTGTGTCTCAGGGCCTGTGTCTCAGGGTTTGTGTCTCAGGCCTGTGTCTCAGGGCCTGTGTGTCTGGGCCTGTGTGTCTGGGCCTGTGTGTCAGGGCCTGTGTGTCAGGGTGTGTGTGTCAGGGTGTGTGTGTCAGGGCCTGTGTGTCTGCGCCTGTGTGTCTGGGCCTGTGTGTCTGGGCCTGTGTGTCAGGGCCTGTGTGTCACGGTGTGTGTGTCACGGTGTGTGTGTCAGGGCCTGGGTGTCTGGGTCTGTGTGTCAGGGCCTGTGTGTTAGGGCCTATGTGTCAGTGTGTGTGTGTCAGGGCCTGTGTGTCTGCGCCTGTGTGTCTGGGCCTGTGTGTCTGGGCCTGTGTGTCAGGGTGTGTGTGTCAGGGTGTGTGCCAGGGTGTGTGTGTCAGGGTCTATGCATCAGGCCTGTGTCTCAGGGCCTGTGTCTCAGGCCTGTGTCTCAGGGTCTGTGTGTCAGGGCCTGTGTCTCAGGGTCTGTGTCTCAGGGCCTGTGTCTCAGGGCCTGTGTCTCAGGCCTGTGTTTCTGGGCCTGTGTGTCAGGGTTTGTGTCTCAGGGTCTTTGTGTCAGGGTTTGGCCTACTCCTGCACCTAATTTCTATGTTTCTATGTTTCTATGTTTGTGTCTCAGGGTCTGTGGCCCCAGGGTTCATTTCCAAGAGTCTGTCTCTCAGGATCCACCCTAGGGTCTGTGTCCCATGATCTGTCCCCAATGTCTGTCTCAGGATCCGTGTACTTAGGGTGTGTGGGGGTGTCACGTCTGTGACCCCATGGTCTGTGTCCGTAGGATCTCTCTCCTCTAGATCTGTGCCCGCCTCTGGTCTCTCCCGAGTCTCTGTCCTTAGATTCTATCTCAGGGACTGTCCTTAGTCTGTCCCCTGGGTTTATATCTCAGGGTCTGTGTCAGAGTGTGTGTGCCAGGGTGTGTGTGTCAGGGTGGGTGTGTGTCAGGGCCTGTGTGTCAGGGCCTGTGTGTCAGGGCCTGTGTGTCAGGGCCTGTGTGTCAGGGTGTGTGTGCCAGGGCGTGTGTGTCAGGGCCTGTGCGTCAGGGCCTGTGTGTCAGGGCCTGTGTGTCTGGGCCTGTGTGTCAGGGTGTGTGTGTGTCAGGGCCTGTGTGTCAGGGCCTGTGTGTCAGGGCCTGTGTGTCTGGGACTGTGTGTCTGGGCCTGTGTGTCTGGGCCTGTGTGTCTGGGCCTGTGTGTCACGGTGTGTGTGTCAGGGCATGTGTGTCAGCGTGTGTGTCATTTTGTGTGTGTCAGGGTGTGTGTGTCAGGGCCTGTGTGTCAGGGCCTGTGTGTCTGGGTGTGTGTGTCAGGGCCTGTGTGTCAGGGCCTGTGTGGCAGGGCCTGTGTGTCAGGGTGTGTGTGTCAGGGCCTGTGTGTCAGGGTGTGTGTGTCTGTGCCTGTGTGTCAGGGCCTGTGTGTCACGGTGTGTGTGTCAGGGCCTGTGTGTCTGGGCCTGTGTGTCAGGGTGTGTGTGTCAGGGTGTGTGTCAAGGTGTGTGTGTCAGGGTGTGTGTGTCAGGGCCTGTGTGTCAGGGCCTGTGTGTGTAGGCCTGTGTGTCAGGGTGTGTGTGTCAGGGGCTGTGTGTCTGGGCCTGTGTGTCTGGGCCTGTGTGTCTGGGCCTGTGTGTCAGGGCCGTAGTGGCACGGTGTGTGTGTCAGGGCCTGTGTGTCTGGGCCTGTGTGTCAGGGTGTGTGTGTCAGGGTGTGTGTCAAGGTGTGTGTGTCAGGGTGTGTGTGTCAGGGCCTGTGTGTCAGGGCCTGTGTGTCAGGGCCTGTGTGTCTGGGCCTGTGTGTCAGGGTGTGTGTTTTAGGGCCTGTGTGTTAGGGCCTGTGTGTCAGGGCCTGTGTGTCTGGGCCTGTGTGTCAGGGTGTGTGTGTCAGGGTGTGTGCCAGGGTGGTTACACAAAAAAGCTGGAGAAACTCAGCGGGTGCAGCAGCATCTATGGAGCGAAGGAAATAGGCAACGTTTCGGGCCGAAACCGTTCTTCAGACTGATCGGGGGCGGGGGTGGGTGGGGACAAGAAATGGAAAAGGAGGAGTAGCCAGAAGGCTGGGGGATGGGAGGAGACAGCAGGGGGGCTGAGGAAGGGGAGGAGACAGCAAGGACTAACAAAATTGGGAGAATTCGATGTTCATGCCCCCGGGGTGCAGACCCCCCAAACGGAATATGAGGTGCTGTTCCTCCAATTTCCGGTGCTGCTCGCTGTGGCCATGGAGGAGACCCAGGACAGAGAGGTCGGAGGCGGAGTGGGAGGGGGAGCTGAAGTGCTGAGCCACCGGGAGGTCAGCTTGGTTATTGCGGACCGAGCGGAGGTGTTCGGCGAAACGATCGCCCAACCTCCGCTTGGTCTCACCGTGCCAGGGTGTGTGTGTCAGAGTCTATGTATCAGGCCTGTGTCTCAGGGCTTGTGTCTCAGGACTGTGTCTCAGGGTCTGTGTGTCAGGGCCTGCGTCTCAGGGCCTGTGTCTCAGGGCCTGTGTCTCAGGCCTGTGTGTCAGGGTTTGTGTCTCAGGGCCTGTGTGTCAGGGTTTGTGTCTCAGGGTCTATGTGTCAGGGTTTGTGTCTCAGAGTCTATGGCCCCAGGGTTCATTTCCTAGATCCTGTCTCTCAGGATACACCTAGGGCCCGAGTTCCCAGGATTTGTCCCCAATGTCAGTCTCAGGATCCGTGTACTTAGGGTGTGTGGGGGCATCACGTCTGTGACCCCATGGTCTGTGTCCGTAGGGTCTCTCTCCTCTAGAGCTGTGCCCGCCTCTGGTCTCTCCCGAGTCTCTGTCCTTAGATTCTATCTCAGGGACTGTCCTTAGTCTGTCCCCAGGGTTTGTATCTCAGGGTCTGTCTCAGGGTCTGTGTCAGAGTGTGTGTGTCAGGGTGTGTGTGTGCCAGGGCCTGTGTGTCAGGGCCTGTGTGTCTGGGCCTGTGTGTCAGGGCCTGTGTGTCAGGGCCTGTGTGTCAGGGCCTGTGTGTCTCGGCCTGTGTGTCAGGGTGTGTGTGTGTCAGGGCCTGTGTGTCAGGGCCTGTGTGTCTGGGCCTGTGTGTCAGGGCCTGTGTGTCATGGACTGTGTGTCAGGGCGTGTGTGTCAGGGTGTGTGTGTCAGGGTGTGTGTGTCAGGGCCTGTGTGTCAGGGCCTGTGTGTCAGCGTGTGTGTGTCTGGGACTGTGTGTCTGGGCCTGTGTGGCAGGGTGTGTGTGTCAGGGCCTCTGTGTCAGGGTGTGTGTGTCAGGGTGTGTGTGTGTCAGGGTGTGTGTGTCAAGGTTTGTGTGTCAGGGTGTGTGTGTCAGGGCCTGTGTGTGAGGGCCTGTGTGTCGGGGCCTGTGTGTCTGGGCCTGTGTGTCAGGGTGTGTGTCAGGGAGTGTGTGTCAGGGTGTGTGTGTCAGGGTGTGTGTGGCAGGGTCTATGTGTCAGGCCGGTGTCTCAGGGCATGTGTCTCAGGGACTGTGTCTCAGGGCCTGTGTCTCAGGTTTTGTGTCTCAGGGTTTGTGTCTCAGGGTCTGTGGCCCCAGGGTTCATTTCCTAGAGTCTGTGTCTCAGGATACAGCCTAGGGCCCGAGTTCCCAGGATCTGTCCCCAATGTCTGTCTCAGGATCCGTGTACTTAGGGTGTGTGGGGGCGTCACGTCTGTGACCCCATGGTCTGTGTCCGTAGGGTCTCTCTCCTCTAGATCTGTGCCTGCCTCTGGTCTCTCCCGAGTCTCTGTCCTTAGATTCTATCTCAGGGACTGTCCTTAGTCTGTCCCCAGGGTTTGTGTCTCAGGGTCTGTCTCAGGATCTGTGTCAGAGTGTGTGTGTCAGGGTGTGTGTGTCAGGGTGTGTGTGTCAGGGTGTGTGTGTCAGGATGTGTGTGTCAAGGTGTGTGTGTCAGGGTGTGTGTGTCAGGGCCTGTGTGTCAGGGTGTGTGTGTCAGGGTGTGTGCGTCTGGGTGGGTGTGTCAGGGCGTGTGTGTCAGAGCATGTGTGTCAGGGTGTGTGTGTCAGGGTGTGTGTGTCAGCGTGTGTGTGTCAGGGCCTGTGTGTCAGGGTGTGTGTGTCAAGGTGTGTGTGTCAGGGTGTGTGTGTCAGGGCCTGTGTGTCAGGGCCTGTGTGCCAGGGCCTGTGTGTCTGGGCCTGTGTCTCAGGGTCTGTGTCTCAGGGTTTGTGTCTCAGGGCCTGTGTCTCAGGGTCTGTGTCTCAGGGCCTGTGTCTCATGGTTTGTGTCTCAGTGTCTATGTGTCAGGGTTTGTGTCTCAGGGTCTGTGGCCCCACGGTTCATTTCCTAGATCCTGTGTCTCAGGATCCACCCCAGGGCCCGAGTTCCCAGGATCTGTCCCCAATGTCTGTCTCAGGATCCGTGTACTTAGGGTGTGTGGGGGCGTCACGTCTGTGACCCCATGGTCTGTGTCCGTAGGGTCTCTCTCCTCTGGATCTGTGCCCGCCTCTGGTCTCTCCCGAGTCTCTGCCCTTAGATTCTATCTCAGGAACTGTCCTTAGTCTGTCCCCAGGGTTTGTGTCTCAGGGTCTGTGTCAGAGTGTGTGGGTCAGGGTGTGTGTGTCAGGGTGTGTGTGTCAGGGTGTGTGTGTCAGGGCTTGTGTGTCACCCTGTGTGTCAGGGCCTCTGTGTCTGGTCCTGTGTGTCAGGGTGTGTGTGTCAGGGTGTGTGTGCCAGGACCTGTGTGTCAGGGCCTGTGTGTCTGGGCCTGTGTGTCTGGGCCTGTGTTTCAGGGCCTGTGTGTCATGGTGTGTGTGTCAGGGCCTGTGTGTCTGGGCCTGTGTGTCAGGGTGTGTGTGTCAGAGTTTGTGTGTCAGGGTCTGTGTGTCAGGGCCTGTGTGTCAGGGCCTCTGTGTCAGGGTGTGTGTGTCAAGGTGTGTGTGTCAGGGTGTTTGACAGGGCCTGTGTGTCAGGGCCTGTGTGTCAGGGCCTGTGTGTCTGGGCCTGTGTGTCTGGGCCTGTGTATCAGGGCCTGTGTGTCACAGTGCGTGTGTCAGGGCCTCTGTGTCTGGGCCTGTGTGTCAGGGTGTGTGTGTCAGGATGTGTGTGTCAGGGTGTGTGTGTCAGGGTGTGTGCGCCAGGATGCGTGTCAAGGTGTGTGTGTCAGGGAGTGTGTGTCAGGGCCTGTGTGTCAGGGTGTGTGTGTCAGGGTGTGTGTCAAGGTGTGTGTATCAGCATGTGTGTGTCAGGGCCTGTGTGTCAGGGTGTGTGTGTCAGGGCCTGTGTGTCAGGGCCTGTGTGTCAGGGCGTGTGTGTCAGGGCCTGTGTGTCAGGGCGTGTGTGTGAAGGTGTGTGTGTCAGGGTGTGTGTGTCAGGGCCTGTGTGTCAGGGCCTGTGTGTCTGGGCCTGTGTGTCTGGGCCTGTGTGTCAGGGCCTGTGTATCACGGTGTGTATGTCAGGGCCTGTGTGTCAGGGCCTGTGTGTCAAGGTGTGTGTGTCAGGGTGTGGGTGTCAGGGCCTGTGTGTGTCAGGGTGTTTGTCAAGGTGTGTGTGTCAGGGTGTGTGTGTCAGGGCCTGTGTGTCAGGGTGTGTGTGTCAGGGTGTGTGTCACGGTGTGTGTGTGTCTGGGCCTGTGTGTCAGGGCCTGTGTGTCAGGGCCTGTGCGTCACGGTGTGTGTGTCAGGGCCTGTGTGTCTGGGCCTGTGTGTCAGGGTGTGTGTCAGGGTGTGTGTCAGGGTGTCTGTGCCAGGGTGTGTGTCAGGATGTGTGTGTCAGGGTGTGTGTGTCAGGGCCTGTGTGTCAGGGCGTGTGTGTCAGGGCGTGTGTGTCAGGGCGTGTGTGTCAGGATTTGTGTGTCAGGGTGTGTGTCAGGGTGTCTGTGCCAGGGTGTGTGTCAGGGTGTGTGTGTCAGGGCCTGTGTCAGGGCCTGTGTCTCAGGCCTTTGTCTCAGGGTCTGTCTCAGGGTCAATGTCAGAGGCTGTGTCTCAGGGCCTGTGTCTCAGGGCCTGTGTCTCAGGGCTTGTGTCTCAGGCCTGTGTCTCTGGGCCTGTGTGTCTGGGCCTGTGTGTCTGGGCCTGTGGGTCAGGGCGTGTGTGTCAGGGTGTGTGTGTCAGGGTGTGTGTGTCAGGGTGTGTGTCAAGGTGTGTGTGTCAGGGTGTGTGTGTCAGGGCCTGTGTGTCAGGGCCTGTGTGTCTGGGCCTGTGTGTCAGGGTGTGTGTGTCAGGGCCTGTGTGTCACGGTGTGTGTGTCAGGGCCTGTGTGTCTGGGCCTGTGTGTCTGGGCCTGTGTGTCTGGGCCTGTGTGTCTGGGCCTGTGTGTCTGGACCTGTGTGTCTGGGCCTGTGTGTCAGGGCCTGTGTGTCACGGTGTGTGTGTCAGGGCCTGTGTGTCTGGGCCTGTGTGTCAGGGTGTATGTGTCAGGGTGTGTGTCAAGGTGTGTGTGTCAGGGTGTGTGTGTCAGGGCCTGTGTGTCAGGGCCTGTGTGTCAGGGCCTGTGTGTCTGGGCCTGTGTGTCAGGGTGTGTGTGTCAGGATGTGTGTGTCAGGGTGTGTGTGTCAGGGTGTGTGCGCCAGGATGCGTGTCAAGGTGTGTGTGTCAGGGAGTGTGTGTCAGGGCCTGTGTGTCAGGGCCTGTGTGTCAGGGCCTGTGTGTCAGGGCGTGTGTGTCAGGGCCTGTGTGTCAGGGCGTGTGTGTCAGGGCCTGTGTGTCAGGGCCTGTGTGTCAGGGCATGTGTGTCAGCGTGTGTGTGTTAGGGCCTGTGTGTCAGGGTGTGTGTGTCAGGGTGTGTGTGTCAGGGTGAGTGTGTCAGGGCGTGTGTGTCAGGGCGTGTGTGTCAGGGCGTGTGTGTCACGGCCTGTGTGTCAGGGCCTGTGTGTCTGGGCCTGTGTGTCAAGGTGTGTGTCTCAGGGCCTGTGTGTCAGGGTGTGTGTGTGTCAAGGTGTGTGTCAGGGTGTGTGTCAAGGTGTGTTTGTCAGGGTGTGTGTGTCAGGGCCTGTGGGTCAGGGTGTGTGTGTCAGGGTGTGTGTCAAGGTGTGTGTATCAGCATGTGTGTGTCAGGGCCTGTGTGTCAGGGTGTGTGTGTCAGGGCCTGTGTGTCAGGGCCTGTGTGACTGGGCCTGTGTGTCAGGGCGTGTGTGTCAGGGCCTGTGTGTCAGGGCGTGTGTGTGAAGGTGTGTGTGTCAGGGTGTGTGTGTCAGGGCCTGTGTGTCAGGGCCTGTGTGTCTGGGCCTGTGTGTCTGGGCCTGTGTGTCAGGGCCTGTGTGTCACGGTGTGTATGTCAGGGCCTGTGTGTCAGGGCCTGTGTGTCAAGGTGTGTGTGTCAGGGTGTGGGTGTCAGGGCCTGTGTGTGTCAGGGTGTTTGTCAAGGTGTGTGTGTCAGGGTGTGTGTGTCAGGGCCTGTGTGTCAGGGTGTGTGTGTGTCAGGGTGTGTGTCACGGTGTGTGTGTGTCTGGGCCTGTGTGTCAGGGCCTGTGTGTCAGGGCCTGTGCGTCACGGTGTGTGTGTCAGGGCCTGTGTGTCTGGGCCTGTGTGTCAGGGTGTGTGTCAGGGTGTGTGTCAGGGTGTCTGTGTCAGGGTGTGTGTCAGGATGTGTGTGTCAGGGTGTGTGTGTCAGGGCCTGTGTGTCAGGGCGTGTGTGTCAGGGCGTGTGTTTTCAGGGCGTGTGTGTCAGGATGTGTGTGTCAGGGTGTGTGTCAGGGTGTCTGTGCCAGGGTGTGTGTCAGGGTGTGTGTGTCAGGGCCTGTGTCAGGGCCTGTGTCTCAGGCCTTTGTCTCAGGGGCTGTCTCAGGGTCAATGTCAGAGGCTGTGTCTCAGGGCCTGTGTCTCAGGGCCTGTGTCTCAGGGCTTGTGTCTCAGGCCTGTGTCTCTGGGCCTGTGTGTCTGGGCCTGTGTGTCTGGGCCTGTGTGTCAGGGCGTGTGTGTCAGGGTGTGTGTGTCAGGGTGTGTGTGTCAGGGTGTGTGTCAAGGTGTGTGTGTCAGGGTGTGTGTGTCAGGGCCTGTGTGTCAGGGCCTGTGTGTCTGGGACTGTGTGTCAGGGTGTGTGTGTCAGGGCCTGTGTGTCACGGTGTGTGTGTCAGGGCCTGTGTGTCTGGGCCTGTGTGTCTGGGCCTGTGTGTCTGGGCCTGTGTGTCTGGGCCTGTGTGTCAGGGCCTGTGTGTCACGGTGTGTGTGTCAGGGCCTGTGTGTCTGGGCCTGTGTGTCAGGGTGTGTGTGTCAGGGTGTGTGTGTCAGGGTGTGTGTGTCAGGGCATGTGTGTCAGCGTGTGTGTCATTTTGTGTGTGTCAGGGTGTGTGTGTCAGGGCCTGTGTGTCAGGGCCTGTGTGTCTGGGTGTGTGTGTCAGGGCCTGTGTGTCAGGGCCTGTGTGGCAGGGCCTGTGTGTCAGGGTGTGTGTGTCAGGGCCTGTGTGTCAGGGTGTGTGTGTCTGTGCCTGTGTGTCAGGGCCTGTGTGTCACGGTGTGTGTGTCAGGGCCTGTGTGTCTGGGCCTGTGTGTCAGGGTGTGTGTGTCAGGGTGTGTGTCAAGGTGTGTGTGTCAGGGTGTGTGTGTCAGGGCCTGTGTGTCAGGGCCTGTGTGTGTAGGCCTGTATGTCAGGGTGTGTGTGTCAGGGGCTGTGTGTCTGGGCCTGTGTGTCTGGGCCTGTGTGTCTGGGCCTGTGTGTCAGGGCCGTAGTGGCACGGTGTGTGTGTCAGGGCCTGTGTGTCTGGGCCTGTGTGTCAGGGTGTGTGTGTCAGGGTGTGTGTCAAGGTGTGTGTGTCAGGGTGTGTGTGTCAGGGCCTGTGTGTCAGGGCCTGTGTGTCAGGGCCTGTGTGTCTGGGCCTGTGTGTCAGGGTGTGTGTTTTAGGGCCTGTGTGTTAGGGCCTGTGTGTCAGGGCCTGTGTGTCTGGGCCTGTGTGTCAGGGTGTGTGTGTCAGGGTGTGTGCCAGGGTGGTTACACAAAAAAGCTGGAGAAACTCAGCGGGTGCAGCAGCATCTATGGAGCGAAGGAAATAGGCAACGTTTCGGGCCGAAACCGTTCTTCAGACTGATCGGGGGCGGGGGTGGGTGGGGACAAGAAATGGAAAAGGAGGAGTAGCCAGAAGGCTGGGGGATGGGAGGAGACAGCAGGGGGGCTGAGGAAGGGGAGGAGACAGCAAGGACTAACAAAATTGGGAGAATTCGATGTTCATGCCCCCGGGGTGCAGACCCCCCAAACGGAATATGAGGTGCTGTTCCTCCAATTTCCGGTGCTGCTCGCTGTGGCCATGGAGGAGACCCAGGACAGAGAGGTCGGAGGCGGAGTGGGAGGGGGAGCTGAAGTGCTGAGCCACCGGGAGGTCAGCTTGGTTATTGCGGACCGAGCGGAGGTGTTCGGCGAAACGATCGCCCAACCTCCGCTTGGTCTCACCGTGCCAGGGTGTGTGTGTCAGAGTCTATGTATCAGGCCTGTGTCTCAGGGCTTGTGTCTCAGGACTGTGTCTCAGGGTCTGTGTGTCAGGGCCTGCGTCTCAGGGCCTGTGTCTCAGGGCCTGTGTCTCAGGCCTGTGTGTCAGGGTTTGTGTCTGAGGGCCTGTGTGTCAGGGTTTGTGTCTCAGGGTCTATGTGTCAGGGTTTGTGTCTCAGAGTCTATGGCCCCAGGGTTCATTTCCTAGATCCTGTCTCTCAGGATACACCTAGGGCCCGAGTTCCCAGGATTTGTCCCCAATGTCAGTCTCAGGATCCGTGTACTTAGGGTGTGTGGGGGCATCACGTCTGTGACCCCATGGTCTGTGTCCGTAGGGTCTCTCTCCTCTAGAGCTGTGCCCGCCTCTGGTCTCTCCCGAGTCTCTGTCCTTAGATTCTATCTCAGGGACTGTCCTTAGTCTGTCCCCAGGGTTTGTATCTCAGGGTCTGTCTCAGGGTCTGTGTCAGAGTGTGTGTGTCAGGGTGTGTGTGTGCCAGGGCCTGTGTGTCAGGGCCTGTGTGTCTGGGCCTGTGTGTCAGGGCCTGTGTGTCAGGGCCTGTGTGTCAGGGCCTGTGTGTCTCGGCCTGTGTGTCAGGGTGTGTGTGTGTCAGGGCCTGTGTGTCAGGGCCTGTGTGTCTGGGCCTGTGTGTCAGGGCCTGTGTGTCATGGACTGTGTGTCAGGGCGTGTGTGTCAGGGTGTGTGTGTCAGGGTGTGTGTGTCAGGGCCTGTGTGTCAGGGCCTGTGTGTCAGCGTGTGTGTGTCTGGGACTGTGTGTCTGGGCCTGTGTGGCAGGGTGTGTGTGTCAGGGCCTCTGTGTCAGGGTGTGTGTGTCAGGGTGTGTGTGTGTCAGGGTGTGTGTGTCAAGGTTTGTGTGTCAGGGTGTGTGTGTCAGGGCCTGTGTGTGAGGGCCTGTGTGTCGGGGCCTGTGTGTCTGGGCCTGTGTGTCAGGGTGTGTGTCAGGGAGTGTGTGTCAGGGTGTGTGTGTCAGGGTGTGTGTGGCAGGGTCTATGTGTCAGGCCGGTGTCTCAGGGCATGTGTCTCAGGGACTGTGTCTCAGGGCCTGTGTCTCAGGTTTTGTGTCTCAGGGTTTGTGTCTCAGGGTCTGTGGCCCCAGGGTTCATTTCCTAGAGTCTGTGTCTCAGGATACAGCCTAGGGCCCGAGTTCCCAGGATCTGTCCCCAATGTCTGTCTCAGGATCCGTGTACTTAGGGTGTGTGGGGGCGTCACGTCTGTGACCCCATGGTCTGTGTCCGTAGGGTCTCTCTCCTCTAGATCTGTGCCTGCCTCTGGTCTCTCCCGAGTCTCTGTCCTTAGATTCTATCTCAGGGACTGTCCTTAGTCTGTCCCCAGGGTTTGTGTCTCAGGGTCTGTCTCAGGATCTGTGTCAGAGTGTGTGTGTCAGGGTGTGTGTGTCAGGGTGTGTGTGTCAGGGTGTGTGTGTCAGGATGTGTGTGTCAAGGTGTGTGTGTCAGGGTGTGTGTGTCAGGGCCTGTGTGTCAGGGTGTGTGTGTCAGGGTGTGTGCGTCTGGGTGGGTGTGTCAGGGCGTGTGTGTCAGAGCATGTGTGTCAGGGTGTGTGTGTCAGGGTGTGTGTGTCAGCGTGTGTGTGTCAGGGCCTGTGTGTCAGGGTGTGTGTGTCAAGGTGTGTGTGTCAGGGTGTGTGTGTCAGGGCCTGTGTGTCAGGGCCTGTGTGCCAGGGCCTGTGTGTCTGGGCCTGTGTCTCAGGGTCTGTGTCTCAGGGTTTGTGTCTCAGGGCCTGTGTCTCAGGGTCTGTGTCTCAGGGCCTGTGTCTCATGGTTTGTGTCTCAGTGTCTATGTGTCAGGGTTTGTGTCTCAGGGTCTGTGGCCCCACGGTTCATTTCCTAGATCCTGTGTCTCAGGATCCACCCCAGGGCCCGAGTTCCCAGGATCTGTCCCCAATGTCTGTCTCAGGATCCGTGTACTTAGGGTGTGTGGGGGCGTCACGTCTGTGACCCCATGGTCTGTGTCCGTAGGGTCTCTCTCCTCTGGATCTGTGCCCGCCTCTGGTCTCTCCCGAGTCTCTGCCCTTAGATTCTATCTCAGGAACTGTCCTTAGTCTGTCCCCAGGGTTTGTGTCTCAGGGTCTGTGTCAGAGTGTGTGGGTCAGGGTGTGTGTGTCAGGGTGTGTGTGTCAGGGTGTGTGTGTCAGGGCTTGTGTGTCACCCTGTGTGTCAGGGCCTCTGTGTCTGGTCCTGTGTGTCAGGGTGTGTGTGTCAGGGTGTGTGTGCCAGGACCTGTGTGTCAGGGCCTGTGTGTCTGGGCCTGTGTGTCTGGGCCTGTGTTTCAGGGCCTGTGTGTCATGGTGTGTGTGTCAGGGCCTGTGTGTCTGGGCCTGTGTGTCAGGGTGTGTGTGTCAGAGTTTGTGTTTCAGGGTCTGTGTGTCAGGGCCTGTGTGTCAGGGCCTCTGTGTCAGGGTGTGTGTGTCAAGGTGTGTGTGTCAGGGTGTTTGACAGGGCCTGTGTGTCAGGGCCTGTGTGTCAGGGCCTGTGTGTCTGGGCCTGTGTGTCTGGGCCTGTGTATCAGGGCCTGTGTGTCACAGTGCGTGTGTCAGGGCCTCTGTGTCTGGGCCTGTGTGTCAGGGTGTGTGTGTCAGGATGTGTGTGTCAGGGTGTGTGTGTCAGGGTGTGTGCGCCAGGATGCGTGTCAAGGTGTGTGTGTCAGGGAGTGTGTGTCAGGGCCTGTGTGTCAGGGTGTGTGTGTCAGGGTGTGTGTCAAGGTGTGTGTATCAGCATGTGTGTGTCAGGGCCTGTGTGTCAGGGTGTGTGTGTCAGGGCCTGTGTGTCAGGGCCTGTGTGACTGGGCCTGTGTGTCAGGGCGTGTGTGTCAGGGCCTGTGTGTCAGGGCGTGTGTGTGAAGGTGTGTGTGTCAGGGTGTGTGTGTCAGGGCCTGTGTGTCAGGGCCTGTGTGTCTGGGCCTGTGTGTCTGGGCCTGTGTGTCAGGGCCTGTGTATCACGGTGTGTATGTCAGGGCCTGTGTGTCAGGGCCTGTGTGTCAAGGTGTGTGTGTCAGGGTGTGGGTGTCAGGGCCTGTGTGTGTCAGGGTGTTTGTCAAGGTGTGTGTGTCAGGGTGTGTGTGTCAGGGCCTGTGTGTCAGGGTGTGTGTGTCAGGGTGTGTGTCACGGTGTGTGTGTGTCTGGGCCTGTGTGTCAGGGCCTGTGTGTCAGGGCCTGTGTGTCAGGGCCTGTGTGTCAGGGCCTGTGCGTCACGGTGTGTGTGTCAGGGCCTGTGTGTCAGGGCCTGTGTGTCAGGGTGTGTGTCAGGGTGTGTGTCAGGGTGTCTGTGCCAGGGTGTGTGTCAGGATGTGTGTGTCAGGGTGTGTGTGTCAGGGCCTGTGTGTCAGGGCGTGTGTGTCAGGGCGTGTGTGTCAGGGCGTGTGTGTCAGGATTTGTGTGTCAGGGTGTGTGTCAGGGTGTCTGTGCCAGGGTGTGTGTCAGGGTGTGTGTGTCAGGGCCTGTGTCAGGGCCTGTGTCTCAGGCCTTTGTCTCAGGGTCCGTCTCAGGGTCAATGTCAGAGGCTGTGTCTCAGGGCCTGTGTCTCAGGGCCTGTGTCTCAGGGCTTGTGTCTCAGGCCTGTGTCTCTGGGCCTGTGTGTCTGGGCCTGTGTGTCTGGGCCTGTGGGTCAGGGCGTGTGTGTCAGGGTGTGTGTGTCAGGGTGTGTGTGTCAGGGTGTGTGTCAAGGTGTGTGTGTCAGGGTGTGTGTGTCAGGGCCTGTGTGTCAGGGCCTGTGTGTCTGGGCCTGTGTTTCAGGGTGTGTGTGTCAGGGCCTGTGTGTCACGGTGTGTGTGTCAGGGCCTGTGTGTCTGGGCCTGTGTGTCTGGGCCTGTGTGTCTGGGCCTGTGTGTCTGGGCCTGTGTGTCTGGACCTGTGTGTCTGGGCCTGTGTGTCAGGGCCTGTGTGTCACGGTGTGTGTGTCAGGGCCTGTGTGTCTGGGCCTGTGTGTCAGGGTGTGTGTGTCAGGGTGTGTGTCAAGGTGTGTGTGTCAGGGTGTGTGTGTCAGGGCCTGTGTGTCAGGGCCTGTGTGTCAGGGCCTGTGTGTCTGGGCCTGTGTGTCAGGGTGTGTGTGTCAGGATGTGTGTGTCAGGGTGTGTGTGTCAGGGTGTGTGCGCCAGGATGCGTGTCAAGGTGTGTGTGTCAGGGAGTGTGTGTCAGGGCCTGTGTGTCAGGGCCTGTGTGTCAGGGCCTGTGTGTCAGGGCGTGTGTGTCAGGGCCTGTGTGTCAGGGCGTGTGTGTCAGGGCCTGTGTGTCAGGGCCTGTGTGTCAGGGCATGTGTGTCAGCGTGTGTGTGTTAGGGCCTGTGTGTCAGGGTGTGTGTGTCAGGGTGTGTGTCAGGGTGTGTGTGTCAGGGCGTGTGTGTCAGGGCGTGTGTGTCAGGGCGTGTGTGTCACGGCCTGTGTGTCAGGGCCTGTGTGTCTGGGCCTGTGTGTCAAGGTGTGTGTCTCAGGGCCTGTGTGTCAGGGTGTGTGTGTGTCAAGGTGTGTGTCAGGGTGTGTGTCAAGGTGTGTTTGTCAGGGTGTGTGTGTCAGGGCCTGTGGGTCAGGGTGTGTGTGTCAGGGTGTGTGTCAAGGTGTGTGTATCAGCATGTGTGTGTCAGGGCCTGTGTGTCAGGGTGTGTGTGTCAGGGCCTGTGTGTCAGGGCCTGTGTGACTGGGCCTGTGTGTCAGGGCGTGTGTGTCAGGGCCTGTGTGTCAGGGCGTGTGTGTGAAGGTGTGTGTGTCAGGGTGTGTTTGTCAGGGCCTGTGTGTCAGGGCCTGTGTGTCTGGGCCTGTGTGTCTGGGCCTGTGTGTCAGGGCCTGTGTGTCACGGTGTGTATGTCAGGGCCTGTGTGTCAGGGCCTGTGTGTCAAGGTGTGTGTGTCAGGGTGTGGGTGTCAGGGCCTGTGTGTGTCAGGGTGTTTGTCAAGGTGTGTGTGTCAGGGTGTGTGTGTCAGGGCCTGTGTGTCAGGGTGTGTGTGTGTCAGGGTGTGTGTCACGGTGTGTGTGTGTCTGGGCCTGTGTGTCAGGGCCTGTGTGTCAGGGCCTGTGCGTCACGGTGTGTGTGTCAGGGCCTGTGTGTCTGGGCCTGTGTGTCAGGGTGTGTGTCAGGGTGTGTGTCAGGGTGTCTGTGTCAGGGTGTGTGTCAGGATGTGTGTGTCAGGGTGTGTGTGTCAGGGCCTGTGTGTCAGGGCGTGTGTGTCAGGGCGTGTGTGTCAGGGCGTGTGTGTCAGGATGTGTGTGTCAGGGTGTGTGTCAGGGTGTCTGTGCCAGGGTGTGTGTCAGGGTGTGTGTGTCAGGGCCTGTGTCAGGGCCTGTGTCTCAGGCCTTTGTCTCAGGGGCTGTCTCAGGGTCAATGTCAGAGGCTGTGTCTCAGGGCCTGTGTCTCAGGGCCTGTGTCTCAGGGCTTGTGTCTCAGGCCTGTGTCTCTGGGCCTGTGTGTCTGGGCCTGTGTGTCTGGGCCTGTGTGTCAGGGCGTGTGTGTCAGGGTGTGTGTGTCAGGGTGTGTGTGTCAGGGTGTGTGTCAAGGTGTGTGTGTCAGGGTGTGTGTGTCAGGGCCTGTGTGTCAGGGCCTGTGTGTCTGGGACTGTGTGTCAGGGTGTGTGTGTCAGGGCCTGTGTGTCACGGTGTGTGTGTCAGGGCCTGTGTGTCTGGGCCTGTGTGTCTGGGCCTGTGTGTCTGGGCCTGTGTGTCTGGGCCTGTGTGTCAGGGCCTGTGTGTCACGGTGTGTGTGTCAGGGCCTGTGTGTCTGGGCCTGTGTGTCAGGGTGTGTGTGTCAGGGTGTGTGTGTCAGGGTGTGTGTGTCAGGGCCTGTGTGTCAGGGCCTGTGTGTCAGGGCCTGTGTGTCTGGGCCTGTGTTTCATGGTGTGTGTGTTAGGACCTGTGTGTCAGGGCCTGTGTGTCTGGGCCTGTGTGTCAGGGTGTGTGTGTCAGGGTGTGTGCCAGGGTGTGTGTGTCAGGGTCTCTGTATCAGGCCTGTGTCTCAGGGCCTGTGTCTCAGGCCTGTGTCTCAGGGTCTGTGTGTCAGGGCCTGTGTCTCAGGGTCGGTGTCTCAGGGCATGTGTCTCAGGGCCTGTGCCTCAGTGCCTGTGTCTCAAGGCCTGTGTCTCAGGGGCTGTGTGTCAGGGTTTGTGTCTCAGGCCTGTGTCTGAGGGCCTGTGTCTCAGGGCCTGTGTCTCAGGGCCTGTGTCTCAGGGGCTGTGTGTCAGGGTTTGTGTCTCAGGCCTGTGTCTGAGGGCCTGTGTCTCAGGCCTGTGTGTCAGGGTTTGTGTCTCACGGTTTGTGTCTCACGGTTTGTGTCTCACGGTCTGTGTCTCAGGGTCCATATCCTAGAGCCCGTGTCTCAGGATCTGTCCCCAATGTCTGTCTCAGGATCCGTGTACGTAGGGTGTGTGGGGGCGTCACATCTGTGACCCCATGGTCTGTGTCCGTAGGGTCTCTCTCCTCTAGATCTGTGCCTGCCTCTGGTCTCTCCCTAGTCTGTGACCTTAGATTCTATGTCAGGTACTGTCCTTAGTCTGTCCCCAGGGTTTGTGTCTCAGGGTCTGTCTCAGGGTCTGTCTCAGGGTCAATGTCAGAGGCTGTGTCTCAGGGCCTGTGTGTCAGGGCCTGTGTCTCAGGGCCTGTGCCTCAGGGCTTGAGTCTCAGGCCTGTGTCTCTGGGCCTGTGTGTCTGGGCCTGTGTGTCTGGGCCTGTGTGTCAGGGCGTGTGTGTCAGGGTGTGTGTGTCAGAGTGTGTGTGTCAGGGTGTGTGTCAAGGTGTGTGTGTCAGGGTGTGTGTGTCAGGGCCTGTGTGTCAGGGCCTGTGTGTCTGGGCCTGTGTGTCAGGGCCTGTGTGTCACGGTGTGTGTGTCAGGGCCTGTGTGTCTGCGCCTGTGTGTCTGGGCCTGTGTGTCTGGGCCTGTGTGTCTGGGCCTGTGTGTCAGGGCCTGTGTGTAACGGTGTGTGTGTCAGGGCCTGTGTGTCTGGGCCTGTGTGTCAGGGTGAGTGTGTCAGGGTGTGTGTCAAGGTGTGTGTGTCAGGGTGTGTGTGTCAGGGCCTGTGTGTCAGGGCCTGTGTGTCAGGGCCTGTGTGTCTGGGCCTGTGTGTCAGCGTGTGTGTGTCAGGGCCTGTGTGTCTGCGCCTGTGTGTCTGGGCCTGTGTGTCTGGGCCTGTGTGTCTGGGCCTGTGTGTCAGGGCCGTTGTGGCACGGTGTGTGTGTCAGGGCCTGTGTGTCTGGGCCTGTGTGTCAGGGTGTGTGTGTCAGGGTGTGTGTCAAGTTGTGTGTGTCACGGTGTGTGTGTCAGGGCCTGTGTGTCAGGGCCTGTGTGTCAGGGCCTGTGTGTCTGGGCCTGTGTGTCAGGGTGTGTGTGTTAGGGCCTGTGTGTCAGGGCCTGTGTGTCTGGGCCTGTGTGTCAGGGTGTGTGTGTCAGGGTGTGTGCCAGGGTGTGTGTGTCAGGGTCTATGTATCAGGCCTGTGTCTCAGGGCCTGTGTCTCAGGCCTGTGTCTCAGGGTCTGTGTGTCAGGGCCTGTGTCTCAGGGCCTGTGTCTCAGTGCCTGTGTCTCAGGGCCTGTGTCTCAGGGGCTGTGTGTCAGGGTTTGTGTCTCAGGCCTGTGTCTGAGGGCCTGTGTCTCAGGCCTGTGTGTCAGGGTTTGTGTCTCACGGTTTGTGTCTCAGGGTCTGTGTCTCAGGGTCCATATCCTAGAGCCCGTGTCTCAGGATCTGTCCCCAATGTCTGTCTCAGGATCCATGTACTTAGGGTGTGTAGGGGCGTCACGTCTGTGACCCCATGGTCTGTGTCCGTAGGGTCTCTCTCCTCTAGAGCTGTGCCCGCCTCTGGTCTCTCCCTAGTCTGTGACCTTAGATTCTATGTCAGGGACTGTCCTTAGTCTGACCCCAGAGTTTGTGTCTCAGGGTCTGTCTCAGGGTCTGTCTCAGGGTGTGTGTGTCAGGGTCTGTGTGTCAGGGCCTGTGTGTCAGGGCCTGTGTGTCAGGGCCTGTGTGTCAGGGCGTGTGTGTCAGGGCCTGTGTGTCAGGGCGTGTGTGTCAGGGCCTGTGTGTCAGGGCCTGTGTGTCAGGGCATGTGTGTCAGCGTGTGTGTGTTAGGGCCTGTGTGTCAGGGCCTGTGTGTCAGGGCGTGTGTGTCGGGGCCTGTGTGTCAGGGCCTGTGTGTCAGGGCATGTGTGTCAGCGTGTGTGTGTTAGGGCCTGTGTGTCAGGGTGTGTGTGTCAGGGTGTGTGTGTCAGGGTGTGTGTGTCAGGGCGTGTGTGTCAGGGCGTGTGTGTCAGGGCGTGTGTGTCACGGCCTGTGTGTCAGGGCCTGTGTGTCTGGGCCTGTGTGTCAAGGTGTGTGTCTCAGGGCCTGTGTGTCAGGGTGTGTGTGTGTCAAGGTGTGTGTCAGGGTGTGTGTCAAGGTGTGTTTGTCAGGGTGTGTGTGTCAGGGCCTGTGTGTCAGGGTGTGTGTGTCAGGGTGTGTGTCAAGGTGTGTGTATCAGCATGTGTGTGTCAGGGCCTGTGTGTCAGGGTGTGTGTGTCAGGGCCTGTGTGTCAGGGCCTGTGTGACTGGGCCTGTGTGTCAGGGCGTGTGTGTCAGGGCCTGTGTGTCAGGGCGTGTGTGTGAAGGTGTGTGTGTCAGGGTGTGTGTGTCAGGGCCTGTGTGTCAGGGCCTGTGTGTCTGGGCCTGTGTGTCTGGGCCTGTGTGTCAGGGCCTGTGTGTCACGGTGTGTATGTCAGGGCCTGTGTGTCAGGGCCTGTGTGTCAAGGTGTGTGTGTCAGGGTGTGGGTGTCAGGGCCTGTGTGTGTCAGGGTGTTTGTCAAGGTGTGTGTGTCAGGGTGTGTGTGTCAGGGCCTGTGTGTCAGGGTGTGTGTGTGTCAGGGTGTGTGTCACGGTGTGTGTGTGTCTGGGCCTGTGTGTCAGGGCCTGTGTGTCAGGGCCTGTGCGTCACGGTGTGTGTGTCAGGGCCTGTGTGTCTGGGCCTGTGTGTCAGGGTGTGTGTCAGGGTGTGTGTCAGGGTGTCTGTGTCAGGGTGTGTGTCAGGATGTGTGTGTCAGGGTGTGTGTGTCAGGGCCTGTGTGTCAGGGCGTGTGTGTCAGGGCGTGTGTGTCAGGGCGTGTGTGTCAGGATGTGTGTGTCAGGGTGTGTGTCAGGGTGTCTGTGCCAGGTTGTGTGTCAGGGTGTGTGTGTCAGGGCCTGTGTCAGGGCCTGTGTCTCAGGCCTTTGTCTCAGGGTCTGTCTCAGGGTCAATGTCAGAGGCTGTGTCTCAGGGCCTGTGTCTCAGGGCCTGTGTCTCAGGGCTTGTGTCTCAGGCCTGTGTCTCTGGGCCTGTGTGTCTGGGCCTGTGTGTCTGGGCCTGTGTGTCAGGGCGTGTGTGTCAGGGTGTGTGTGTCAGGGTGTGTGTGTCAGGGTGTGTGTCAAGGTGTGTGTGTCAGGGTGTGTGTGTCAGGGCCTGTGTGTCAGGGCCTGTGTGTCTGGGCCTGTGTGTCAGGGTGTGTGTGTCAGGGCCTGTGTGTCACGGTGTGTGTGTCAGGGCCTGTGTGTCTGGGCCTGTGTGTCTGGGCCTGTGTGTCTGGGCCTGTGTGTCTGGGCCTGTGTGTCAGGGCCTGTGTGTCACGGTGTGTGTGTCAGGGCCTGTGTGTCTGGGCCTGTGTGTCAGGGTGTGTGTGTCAGGGTGTGTGTCAAGGTGTGTGTGTCAGGGTGTGTGTGTCAGGGCCTGTGTGTCAGGGCCTGTGTGTCAGGGCCTGTGTGTCTGGGCCTGTGTGTCAGGGTGTGTGTGTCAGGGCCTGTGTGTCTGCGCCTGTGTGTCTGGGCCTGTGTGTCAGGGCCTGTGTGTCTGGGCCTGTGTGTCAGGGTCGTTGTGGCACGGTGTGTGTGTCAGGGCCTGTGTGTCTGGGCCTGTGTGTCAGGGTGTGTGTGTCAGGGTGTGTGTCAAGGTGTGTGTGTCAGGGCCTGTGGGTCAGGGCCTGTGTGTCTGGGCCTGTGTGTCTGGGCCTGTGTGTCAGGGTGTGTGTGTCAGGGCCTGTGTGTCTGCGCCTGTGTGTCTGGGCCTGTGTGTCAGGGCCTGTGTGTCTGGGCCTGTGTGTCAGGGTCGTTGTGGCACGGTGTGTGTGTCAGGGCCTGTGTGTCTGGGCCTGTGTGTCAGGGTGTGTGTGTCAGGGTGTGTGTCAAGGTGTGTGTGTCAGGGTGTGTGTGTCAGGGCCTGTGTGTCAGGGCCTGTGTGTCAGGGCCTGTGTGTCAGGGCCTGTGTGTCTGGGCCTGTGTTTCATGGTGTGTGTGTTAGGACCTGTGTCTCAGGGCCTGTGTGTCTGGGCCTGTGTGTCAGGGTGTGTGTGTCAGGGTGTGTGCCAGGGTGTGTGTGTCAGGGTCTCTGTATCAGGCCTGTGTCTCAGGGCCTGTGTCTCAGGCCTGTGTCTCAGGGTCTGTGTGTCAGGGCCTGTGTCTCAGTGCCTGTGTCTCAGGGCCTGTGTCTCAGGGGCTGTGTGTCAGGGTTTGTGTCTCAGGCCTGTGTCTGAGGGCCTGTGTCTCAGGCCTGTGTGTCAGGGTTTGTGTCTCACGGTTTGTGTCTCACGGTTTGTGTCTCACGGTCTGTGTCTCAGGGTCCATATCCTAGAGCCCGTGTCTCAGGATCTGTCCCCAATGTCTGTCTCAGGATCCGTGTACTTAGGGTGTGTGGGGGCGTCACGTCTGTGACCCCATGGTCTGTGTCCGTAGGGTCTCTCTCCTCTAGATCTGTGCCCGCCTCTGGTCTCTCCCTAGTCTGTGACCTTAGATTCTATGTCAGGGACTGTCCTTAGTCTGTCCCCAGGGTTTGTGTCTCAGGGTCTGTCTCAGGGTCTGTCTCAGGGTCAATGTCAGAGGCTGTGTCTCAGGGCCTGTGTGTCAGGGCCTGTGTCTCAGGGCCTGTGCCTCAGGGCTTGAGTCTCAGGCCTGTGTCTCTGGGCCTGTGTGTCTGGGCCTGTGTGTCTGGGCCTGTGTGTCAGGGCGTGTGTGTCAGGGTGTGTGTGTCAGAGTGTGTGTGTCAGGGTGTGTGTCAAGGTGTGTGTGTCAGGGTGTGTGTGTCAGGGCCTGTGTGTCAGGGCCTGTGTGTCTGGGCCTGTGTGTCAGGGCCTGTGTGTCACGGTGTGTGTGTCAGGGCCTGTGTGTCTGCGCCTGTGTGTCTGGGCCTGTGTGTATGGGCCTGTGTGTCTGGGCCTGTGTGTCAGGGCCTGTGTGTAACGGTGTGTGTGTCAGGGCCTGTGTGTCTGGGCCTGTGTGTCAGGGTGAGTGTGTCAGGGTGTGTGTCAAGGTGTGTGTGTCAGGGTGTGTGTGTCAGGGCCTGTGTGTCAGGGCCTGTGTGTCAGGGCCTGTGTGTCTGGGCCTGTGTGTCAGCGTGTGTGTGTCAGGGCCTGTGTGTCTGCGCCTGTGTGTCTGGGCCTGTGTGTCTGGGCCTGTGTGTCTGGGCCTGTGTGTCAGGGACGTTGTGGCACGGTGTGTGTGTCAGGGCCTGTGTGTCTGGGCCTGTGTGTCAGGGTGTGTGTGTCAGGGTGTGTGTCAAGTTGTGTGTGTCACGGTGTGTGTGTCAGGGCCTGTGTGTCAGGGCCTGTGTGTCAGGGCCTGTGTGTCTGGGCCTGTGTGTCAGGGTGTGTGTGTTAGGGCCTGTGTGTCAGGGCCTGTGTGTCTGGGCCTGTGTGTCAGGGTGTGTGTGTCAGGGTGTGTGCCAGGGTGTGTGTGTCAGGGTCTATGTATCAGGCCTGTGTCTCAGGGCCTGTGTCTCAGGCCTGTGTCTCAGGGTATGTGTGTCAGGGCCTGTGTCTCAGGGCCTGTGTCTCAGTGCCTGTGTCTCAGGGCCTGTGTCCCAGGGGCTGTGTGTCAGGGTTTGTGTCTCAGGCCTGTGTCTGAGGGCCTGTGTCTCAGGCCTGTGTGTCAGGGTTTGTGTCTCACGGTTTGTGTCTCAGGGTCTGTGTCTCAGTGTCCATATCCTAGAGCCCGTGTCTCAGGATCTGTCCCCAATGTCTGTCTCAGGATCCATGTACTTAGGGTGTGTAGGGGCGTCACGTCTGTGACCCCATGGTCTGTGTCCGTAGGGTCTCTGTCCTCTAGATCTGTGCCTGCCTCTGGTCTCTCCCTAGTCTGTGACCTTAGATTCTATGTCAGGGACTGTCCTTAGTCTGACCCCAGAGTTTGTGTCTCAGGGTCTGTCTCAGGGTCTGTCTCAGGGTGTGTGTGTCAGGGTCTGTGTGTCAGGGCCTGTGTCTCAGGGCCTGTGTCTCAGGGCCTGTGTGTCTGGGCCTGTGTGTCTGGGCCTGTGTGTCAGGGCGTGTGTGTCAGGGTGTGTGTGTCAGGGTGTGTGTGTCAGGGTGTGTGTCAAGGTGTGTGTGTCATGGTGTGTGTGTCAGGGCCTGTGTGTCAGGGCCTGTGTGTCTGGGCCTGTGTGTCAGGGTGTGTGTGTCAGGGCCTGTGTGTCACGGTGTGTGTGTCAGGGCCTGTGTGTCTGGGCCTGTGTGTCTGGGCCTGTGTGTCTGGGCCTGTGTGTCTGGGCCTGTGTGTCTGGGCCTGTGTGTCAGGGTGTGTGTGTCAGGGCCTGTGTGTCTGCGCCTGTGTGTCTGGGCCTGTGTGTCTGGGCCTGTGTGTCTTGGCCTGTGTGTCACGGTGTGTGTGTCAGGGCCTGTGTGTCTGGGCCTGTGTGTCAGGGAGTGTGTGTCAGGGTGTGTGTCAAGGTGTGTGTGTCAGGGTGTGTGTGTCAGGGCCTGTGTGTCAGGGCCTGTGTGTCTGGGCCTGTGTGTCAGGGTGTGTGTGTCAGGGCCTGTGTGTCTGCGCCTGTGTGTCTGGGCCTGTGTGTCTGGGCCTGTGTGTCTTGGCCTGTGTGTCACGGTGTGTGTGTCAGGGCCTGTGTGTCTGGGTTTGTGTCTCACGGTTTGTGTCTCACGGTTTGTGTCTCACGGTCTGTGTCTCAGGGTCCATATCCTAGAGCCCGTGTCTCAGGATCTGTCCCCAATGTCTGTCTCAGGATCCGTGTACTTAGGGTGTGTGGGGGCGTCACGTCTGTGACCCCATGGTCTGTGTCCGTAGGGTCTCTCTCCTCTAGATCTGTGCCCGCCTCTGGTCTCTCCCTAGTCTGTGACCTTAGATTCTATGTCAGGGACTGTCCTTAGTCTGTCCCCAGGGTTTGTGTCTCAGGGTCTGTCTCAGGGTCTGTCTCAGGGTCAATGTCAGAGGCTGTGTCTCAGGGCCTGTGTGTCAGGGCCTGTGTCTCAGGGCCTGTGTCTCAGGGCTTGTGTCTCAGGCCTGTGTCTCTGGGCCTGTGTGTCTGGGCCTGTGTGTCTGGGCCTGTGTGTCAGGGCGTGTGTGTCAGGGTGTGTGTGTCAGAGTGTGTGTGTCAGGGTGTGTGTCAAGGTGTGTGTGTCTGCGTGTGTGTGTCAGGGCCTGTGTGTCAGTGCCTGTGTGTCTGGGCCTGTGTGTCAGGGCCTGTGTGTCACGGTGTGTGTGTCAGGGCCTGTGTGTGCGGGCCTGTGTGTCAGGGTGTGTGTGTCAGGGTGTGTGTCAAGGTGTGTGTGTCAGGGTGTGTGTGCCAGGGCCTGTGTGTCAGGGCCTGTGTGTCAGGGCCTGTGTGTCTGGGCCTGTGTGTCAGGGTTTGTGTCTCAGGGCCTGTGTCAGGGTTTGTGTCTCAGGGTCTATGTGTCAGGGTTTGTGTCTCAGGGTCTATGGCCCCAAGGTTCATTTCCTAGATCCTGTCTCTCAGGATACACCCTAGGGCCCGAGTTCCCAGGATTTGTCCCCAATGTCTGTCTCAGGATCCGTGTACTTAAGGTGTGTGGGGGCGTCACGTCTGTGACCCCATTGTCTGTGTCCGTAGGGTCTCTCTCCTCTAGATCTGTGCCCGCCTCTGGTCTCTCCCGAGTCTCTGTCCTTAGATTCTATCTCAGGGACTGTCCTTAGTCTGTCCCCAGGGTTTGTATCTCAGGGTCTGTTTCAGGGTCTGTGTCAGAGTGTGTGTGTCAGGGTGTGTGTGTGTCAGGGCCTGTGTGTTAGGGCCTGTGTGTCTGGGCCTGTGTGTCAGGGCCTGTGTCTGGGCCTGTGTGTCAGGGCCTGTGTGTCATGGCCTGTGTGTCAGGGCGTGTGTGTCAGGGTGTGTGTGTCAGGGTATGTGTGTCAGGGCCTGTGTGTCAGGGCCTGTGTGTCAGGGCCTGTGTGTCTGGGCCTGTGTGTCAGGGCCTGTGTGTCATGGCCTGTGTGTCAGGGCGTGTGTGTCAGGGTGTGTGTGTCAGGGTATGTGTGTCAGGGCCTGTGTCTCAGGGTCTGTGTCTCAGGGCCTGTGTCTCAGGGCCTGTGTCTCAGTGCCTGTGTCTCAGGGTCTGTGTCTCAGGGGCTGTGTGTCAGGGTTTGTGTCTCAGGCCTGTGTGTCAGGGCCTGCGTCTCAGGCCTGTGTCTGAGGGCCTGTGTCTCAGGCCTGTGTGTCAGGGTTTGTGTCTCACGGTTTGTGTCTCAGGGTCTGTCTCTCAGGGTCCATATCCTAGAGCCTGTGTCTCAGGATCTGTCCCCAATGTCTGTCTCAGGATCCGTGTACTTAGGGTGTGTAGGGGCGTCACGTCTGTGACCCCATTGTCTGTGTCCGTAGGGTCTCTCTCCTCTAGATCTGTGCCCGCCTCTGGTCTCTCCCTAGTCTGTGAACTTAGATTCTATCTCAGGGACTGTCCTTAGTCTGACCCCAGGGTTTGTGTCTCAGGGCCTGTGTCTCGGGGCTTGTGTCTCAGGCCTGTGTCTCAGGGCCTGTGTGTCTGGGCCTGTGTGTCTGGGCCTGTGTGTCAGGGCGTGTGTGTCAGGGTGTGCATGTCAGGGTGTGTGTGTCAGGGTGAGTGTCAAGGTGTGTGTGTCAGGGTGTGTGTGTCAGGACCTGTGTGTCAGGGCCTGTGTGTCTGGGCCTGTGTGTCAGGGTGTGTGTGTCACGGCCTGTGTGTCACGGTGTGTGTGTCAGGGCCTGTGTGTCTGGGCCTGTGTGTCTGGGCCTGTGTGTCTGGGCCTGTGTGTCAGGGCCTGTGTGTCACGGTGTGTGTGTCAGGGCCTGTGTGTCTGGGCCTGCGTGTCAGTGTGTGTGTGTTAGGGTGTGTGTCAAGGTGTGTGTGTAAGGGTGTGTGTGTCAGGGCCTGTGTGTCAGGGCCTGTGTGTCTGGGCCTGTGTATCAGGGTGTGTGTGTCAGGGCCTGTGTGTCTGCGCCTGTGTGTCTGGGCCTGTGTGTCTGGGCCTGTGTGTCTGTGCCTGTGTGTCTGGGCCTGTGTGTCAGGGCTTGTGTGGCACGGTGTGTGTGTCAGGGCCTGTGTGTCTGGGCCTGTGTGTCAGGGTCTGTGTGTCAGGGTGTGTGTCAAGGTTTGTGTGTCAGGGTGTGTGTATCAGGGCCTGTGTGTCAGGGCCTGTGTGTCAGGGCCTGTGCGTGTTAGGGCCTGTGTGTGTTAGGGCCTGTGTGTCAGGGTGTGTGTGTCAGGGTGTGTGCCAGGGTGTGTTTCAGGGTCTATGTATCAGGCCTGTGTCTCAGGGCCTGTGTCTCAGGCCTGTGTCTCAGGGTCTGTGTGTCAGGGCCTGTGTCTCAGGATTTATGTCTCAGGGCCTGTGTCTCAGGCCTGTGTGTCAGGGTTTGTGTCTCAGGGCCTGTGTGTCAGGGTTTGTGTCTCAGGGTCTATGGCCCCAAGGTTCATTTCCTAGATCCTGTCTCTCAGGATCCACCCTAGGGCCTGAGTTCCCAGGATTTGTCCCCAATGTCTGTCTCAGGATCCGTGTACTTAGGGTGTGTGGGGGCGTCACGCCTGTGACCCCATGGTCTGTGTCCGTAGGGTCTCTCTCCTCTAGATCTGTGCCTGCGTCTGGTCTCTCCCGAGTCTCTGTCCTTAGATTCTATCTCAGGGACTGTCCTTAGTCTGTCCCCAGGGTTTGTATCTCAGGGTCTGTCTCAGGGTCTGTGTCAGAGTGTGTGTGTCAGGGTGTGTGTGTCAGGGTGTGTGTCTGTCAGGGCCTGTGTGTCAGGGCCTGTGTGTCTGGGCCTATGTGTCAGGATGTGTGTGTCAGGGTGTGTGTGTCAGGGCCTGTGTGTCAGGGCCTGTGTTTCAGGGCCTGTGTGTCTGGGCCTGTGTGTCAGGGTGTGTGTGTGTCAGGGCCTGTGTGTCAGGGCGTGTGTGTCAGGGCTTGTGTGTCAGAGCCTGTGTGTCTGGGCCTGTGTGTCAGGGCCTGTGTGTCATGGCCTGTGTGTCAGGGCGTGTGTGTCAGGGTGTGTGTGGCAGGGTGTGTGTGTCAGGGCCTGTGTGTCAGGGCCTGTGTGTCAGCATGTGTGTGTCTGGGACTGTGTGTCTGGTCCTGTGTGTCAGGGTGTGTGTGTCAGGACCTGTGTGTCAGGGTGTGTGTGTCAGGGTGTGTGTGTCAGGGTGTGTGTGTCAAGGTTTGTGTGTCAGGGTGTGTGTGTCAGGGCCTGTGTGTCTGGGCCTGTGTGTCTGGGCATGTGTGTCTGGGCCTGTGTGTCTGGGCCTGTGTGTCAGGGCCTGTGTGTCACGGTGTGTGTGTCAGGGCCTGTGTGTCAGGGCCTGTGTGTCAGGGCCTGTGTGTCTGGGCCTGTGTGTCAGGGTGTGTGTGTCAGGGCCTGTGTGTCTGCGCCTGTGTGTCTGGGCCTGTGTGTCTGGGCCTGTGTGTCTGGGCCTGTGTGTCTGGGCCTGTGTGTCTGGGCCTGTGTGTCAGGGCCTGTGTGGCACGGTATGTGTGTCAGGGCCTGTGTGTCTGGGCTTGTGTGTCAGGGTCTGTGTGTCAGGGTCTATGTATCAGGCCTGTGTCTCAGGGCCTGTGTCTCATGCCTGTGTCTCAGGGTTTGTGTCTCAGGGCCTGTGTCTCAGGCCTGTGTGTCAGGGTTTGTGTCTCAGGGCCTGTGTGTCAGGGTTTGTGTCTCAGGGCCTGTGTGTCAGGGTTTGTGTCTCAGGGTCTATGTGTCAGGGTTTGTGTCTCAGGGTCTATGGCCCCAAGGTTCATTTCCTAGATCCTGTCTCTCAGGATCCACCCTAGGGCCCGAGTTCCCAGGATTTGTCCCCAATGTCTGTCTCAGGATCCGTGTACTTAGGGTGTGTGGGGGCATCATGTCTGTGACCCCATGGTCTGTGTCCGTAGGTTCTCTCTCCTCTAGAGCTGTGCCCGCCTCTGGTCTCTCCTGAGTCTCTGTCCTTAGATTCTATCTCAGGGACTGTTCTTAGTCTGTCTCCAGGGTTTGTATCTCAGGGCCTGTCTCAGGGTCTGTGTCAGAGTGTGTGTGTCAGGGTGTGTGTGTCAGGGTGTGTGTGTGTCAGGGCCTGTGTGTCAGGGCCTGTGTGTCTGGGCCTGTGTGTCAGGGTGTGTGTTTCAGGGTGTGTGTGTCAGGGCCTGTGTGTCAGGGCCTGTGTGTCAGGGCCTGTGTGTCTGGGCCTGTGTGTCAGGGTGTGTGTGTGTCAGGGCCTGTGTGTCAGGGCGTGTGTGTCATGGCCTGTGTGTCAGGGCCTGTGTGTCTGGACCTGTGTGTCAGCGTGTGTGTGTCTGGGACTGTGTGTCAGGGCGTGTGTGTCAGGGTGTGTGTGTCAGGGTGCGTGTGTCTGGGCCTGTGTGTCAGCGTGTGTGTGTCTGGGACTGTGTGTCAGGGTGTGTGTGTCAGGGTGTGTGTGTCAGTGTGTGTGTGTCAAGGTTTGTGTGTCAGGGTGTGTGTGTCAGGGCCTGTGTGTCTGGGCCTGTGTGTCTGGGCATGTGTGTCTGGGCCTGTGTGTCTGGGCCTGTGTGTCAGGGCCTGTGTGTCATGGTGTGTGAGTCAGGGCCTGTGTGTCAGGGCCTGTGTGTCAGGGCCTGTGTGTCTGGGCCTGTGTGTCAGGGTGTGTGTGTCAGGGCCTGTGTGTCTGGGCCTGTGTGTCAGGTTATGTGTGTCAGGGCCTGTGTCTCAGGCCTGTGTCTCAGGGTCTGTGTGCCAGGGCCTGTGTCTCAGGGTGTGTGTGTCAGGGTGTGTGCCAGGGTGTGTTTCAGGGTCTATGTATCAGGCCTGTGTCTCAGGGCCTGTGTCTCAGGCCTGTGTCTCAGGGTCTGTGTGCCAGGGCCTGTGTGTCTGGGCCTGTGTGTCTGGGCCTGTGTGTCTGGGCCTGTGTGTCTGGGCCTGTGTGTCAGGGCCTGTGTGGCACGTTGTGTGTGTCATGGCCTGTGTGTCTGGGCCTGTGTGTCAGGTTCTGTGTGTCAGGGTGTGTGTCAAGGTGTGTGTGTCAGGGTGTGTGTGTCAGGGCATGTGTGTCAGGGCCTGTGTGTCAGGGCCTGTGTGTCAGGGTGTGTGTGTCAGGGTGTGTGCCAGGGTGTGTTTCAGGGTCTATGTATCAGGCCTGTGTCTCAGGGCCTGTGTCTCAGGCCTGTGTCTCAGGGTCTGTGTGCCAGGGCCTGTGTCTCAGGGTTTGTGTCTCAGGGCCTGTGTCTCAGGCCTGTGTGTCAGGGTTTGTGGCTCAGGGCCTGTGTGTCAGGGTTTGTGTCTCAGGGTCTATGTGTCAGGGTTTGTGTCTCAGGGCCTGTGTCTCAGGATACACCCTATGGCCCAAGTTCCCAGGATCGGTCCCCAATGTCTGTCTCAGGATCCGTGTACTTAGGGTGTGTGGGGGCATCACGTCTGTGACCCCATGGTCTGTGTCCGTAGGGTCTCTCTCCTCTAGATCTGTGCCCGCCTCTGGTCTCTCCCGAGTCTCTGTCCTTAGATTCTATCTCAGGGACTGTCCTTAGTCTGTCCCCAGGGTTTGTGTCTCAGGGTCTGTCTCAGGGTCTGTGTCAGAGTGCGTGGGTCAGGGTGTGTGTGTCAGGGTGTGTGTGTCAGGGTGTGTGTGTCAGGGTGTGTGTGTCAGGGCCTGTGTGTCACCCTGTGTGTCAGGGCCTGTGTGTCTTGGCCTGTGTGTCAGGGTGTGTGTGTGTCAGGGCCTGTGTGTCAGGGTGTGTGTGTGGGTTGTGTGTCAGAGTGCGTGCGCCAGGGTGTGTGTCAAGGTGTGTGTGTCAGGGTGTGTGTGTCAGGGCCTGTGTGTCAGGGCCTGTGTGTCAGGGCCTGTGTGTCAGGGTGTGTGTGTCAGGGCCTGTGTGTCAGGGCCTGTGTGTCAGGGCCTGTGTGTCAGGGTGTGTGTGTCAGGGTGTGTGTGTCAGGGCGTGTGTGTCAGAGCCTGTGTGTCAGAGTGTGTGTGTGTCAGGGTGTGTGTGTCAGGGTGTGTGTGTCAGGGTGTGTGTGTCAGAGCGTGTGTGTCAGGGCCTGTGTGTCAGGGCCTGTGTGTCAGGGCCTGTGTGTCAGGGCCTGTGTGTCTGGGCCTGTGTGTCAGGGTGTGTTTGTCAGGGCCTGTGTGTCAGGGTGTGTGTGTGTCAAGGTGTTTGTGTCAGGGTGTGTGTCAAGGTGTGTGTGTCAGGGTGTGTGTGTCAGGGCCTGTGTGTCAAGGTGTGTGTGTCAGGGTGTGTGTGTCAGGGTGTGTGTCAAGGTGTGTGTGTCAGGGTGTGTGTGTCAGGGCCTATGTGTCAGGGTATGTGTGTTAGGGCCTGTGTGTCAGGGTCTGTGTGTCTGGGACTGTGTGTCAGGCATGTGTGTCAGGTCCTGTGTTTCAGGGTGTGTGTGTGAAGATGTGTGTGTCAGGGTGTGTGTGTCAGGGCCTGTGTGTCAGGGCCTGTATGTCTGGGCCTGTGTGTCTGGGCCTGTGTTTCAGGGCCTGTGTGTCACGGTGTGTGTGTCAGGGCCTGTGTGTCTGGTCCTGTGTTTCAGGGTGTGTGTGTCAGGGTGTGTGTGTCAGGGTTTGTGTGTCAGGGTGTGTGTGTCAAGGTGCGTGTGTCAAGGTGTGTGTGTCAGGGTGTGTGTCAGGGCCTGTGTGTCAGGGCCTGTTTGTCAGGGCCTGTGTGTCAGGGCCTGTGTTTCTGGGCCTGTGTCTCAGGGTCTGTGTCTCAGGGTTTGTGTCTCAGGGCCTGTATGTCAGGGTTTGTGTCTCAGTGTCTATGTGTCAGGGTTTGTGTCTCAGGGTCTGTGGCCCCAGGGTTCATTTCCTAGATCCTGTGTCTCAGGATCCACCCCAGGGCCCGAGTTCCCAGGATCTGTCCCCAATGTCTGTCTCAGGATCCGTGTACTTAGGGTGTGTGGGGGAGTCACGTCTGTGACCCCATGGTCTGTGTCCGTAGGGTCTTTCTCCTCTAGATCTGTCCCTGCCTCTGGTCTCTCCCGAGTCTCTGTCCTTAGATTCTATCTCAGGGACTGTCCTTAGTCTGTCCCCAGGGTTTGTGTCTCAGGGTCTGTCTCAGGGTCTGTGTCAGAGTGTGTGTGTCAGGGTGTGTGTGTCAGGGTGTGTGTGTCAGGGTGTGTGTGTCAGGGCCTGTGTGTCACCCTGTAGGTCAGGGCCTCTGTGTCTGGGCCTGTGTGTCAGGGTGTGTGTGTCAGGTTGTGTGTGCCAGGACCTGTGTGTGGGTGTGTGTGTCAGGTTGTGTGCGCCAGGGTGTGTTTCAAGGTGTGTGTCAGGGTGTGTATGTCAGGGCCTGTGTGTCAGGGTGTGTGTGTCAGGGCCTGTGTGTCAGGGCCTGTGTGTCAGGGTGTGTGTGTCAGGGCCTGTGTGTCAGGGCCTGTGTGTCAGGGCCTGCGTGTCAGGGTGTGTGTCTCATGGTGTGTGTGTCAGGGTGTGTGTGTCAGGGCGTGTGTGTCAGAGCCTGTGTGTCAGGTTGTTTGTGTCAGGGTGTGTGTGTCAGGGTGTGTGGGTCAGAGCGTGTGTGTCAGGGCGTGTGTGTCAGGGTGTGTGTGTCAGGGTCTGTGTGTCAGGGTGCGTGTGTGTCAAGGTGTTTGTGTCAGGGTGTGTGTCAAGTTCTGTGTGTCAGGGACTGTGTGTCAGGGTGTGTGTGTCAGGGTGTGTGTCAAGGTGTGTGTGTCAGGGTGTGTGTGTCAGGGCCTGTGTGTCAGGGTGTGTGTGTCAGGGCCTGTGTGTCAGGGCCTGTGTGTCAGGGCCTGAGTGTCTGGGCCTGTGTGTCTGTGCCTGTGTTTCAGGGCCTGTGTGTCACGGTGTGTGTGTCAGGGCCTGTGTGTCTGGGCCTGTGTGTCAGGGTGTGTGTGTCAGGGTTTGTGTGTCAGGGTGTGTGTGTCAGGGCCTGTGTGTCAGGGCCTGTGTGTCTGTGTGTGTGTGTCAGGGTGTGTGTCAAGGTGTGTGTGTCAGGTTTTGTGTCTCAGGGCCTGTGTGTCAGGGTTTGTGTCTCAGGCCTGCGTGTCAGGGTTTGTGTCTCAGGGTCTGTGTCTCAGGGCCTGTGTGCCAGGGTTTGTTTCTCAGGGTCTATGTGTCAGGGTTTGTGTCTCAGGTTCTGTGGCCCCAGGGTTCATTTCCTAGAGTCCGTCTCTCAGGATACACCCTAGGGCCTGAGTTCCCAGGATCTGTCCCCAATGTCTGTCTCAGGATCCATGTACTTAGGGTGTGTGGGGGCGTCACGTCTGTGACCCCATGGTCTGTGTCCGTAGGGTCTCTCTCCTCTAGATCTGTCCCTGCCTCTGGTCTCTCCCGAGTCTCTGTCCTTAGATTCTATCTCAGGGACTGTCCTTAGTCTGTCCCCAGGGTTTGTGTCTCGGGGTCTGTCTCAGGGTCTGTGTCAGAGTGTGTGTGTCAGGGTGTGTGTGTCAGGGTGTGTGTGTCAGGGCCTGTTTGTCACCCTGTGTGTCAGGTCCTGTGTGTCAGGGCCTGTGTGTCAGGGCCTGTGTGTCAGGGCCTGAGTGTCTGGGCCTGTGTGTCTGGGCCTGTGTTTCAGGGCCTGTGTGTCACGGTGTGTGTGTCAGGGCCTGTGTGTCAGGGCCTGTGTGTCAGGGCCTGTGTGTCTGGGCCTGTGTGTCTGGGCATGTGTGTCAGTCCCTGTGTGTCACAGTGCGTGTGTCAGGGCCTGTGTGTCTGGGCCTGTGTGTCAGGGTGTGTGTGTCAGGGCTTGTGTGTCACCCTGTGTGTCAGGGCCTCTGTGTCTGGGCCCGTGTGTCAGGGTGTGTGTGTCAGGGTATGTGTGCCAGGACCTGTGTGTCGGGGCATGTGTGTCTGGGCCTATGTGTCACCCTGTGTGTCAGGGCCCCTGTGTCTGGGCCTGTGTGTCAGGGTGTGTGTGTTAGGGCATGTGTGTGGGTGTGTGTGTCAGGGTGTGTGTGCCAGGGTGTGTGTCAAGGTGTGTGTGTCAGGGAGTGTGTGTCAGGGCCTGTGTGTCAGGGCCTGTGTGTCAGGGCCTGTGTATCAGGGTGTGTTTGTCAGGGCGTGTGTGTCAGGGTGTGTGTGTCAGGGCCTGTGTGTCAGGGTGTGTGTGTCAGGGCCTGTGTGTCAGGGGGTTTGTGTCAAGGTGTGTGTGTGTCAGTGTGTGTGTGTCCGGGCCTGTGTGTCAGTGCCTGTGTGTCACGGCCTGTGTGTCTGGGCCTGTGTGCCTGGGCCTGTGTGTCTGGGCCTGTGTGTCAGGGCCTGTTTGTCAGGGCCTGTGTGTCTGGGCCTGTGGGTCAGGGTGTGTGTGTCAGGGCCCGTGTGTCAGGGCCTGTGTGTCTGGGCCTGTGTGTCAGGGTGTGTGTGTCAGGGTGTGTGTCAGGGTGTGTGTGTCAGGGTGTGTGTGTCAGGGTCTATGTGTCAGGCCTGTGTCTCAGGGCCTGTGGCACCAGGGTTCATATCCTAGAGCCTGTGTCTCAGGATCCAGCCTAGGGCCCGAGTTCCCAGGATTTGTCCCCAATGTCTGTCTCAGGATCCGTGTACTTAGGGTGTGTGGGGGCATCACGTCTGTGACCCCATGGTCTGTGTCCGTAGGGTCTCTCTCCTCTAGATTTGTGCCTGACTCTGGTCTCTCCCGAGTCTCTGTCCTTAGATTCTATCTCAGGGACTGTCCTTAGTCTGTCCCCAGTGTTTGTGTCTCAGGGTCTGTCTCAGAGTGTGTGTGTCAGAGGGTGTGTGTCAGGGTGTGTGTGTCAGGGTGTGTGTGTCAGGGCCTGTGTGTCAGGGCCTTTGTGTCACACTGTGTGTCAGGGTGTGTGTGTCAGGGCCTGTGTGTCAGGGTGTGTGTGTCAGGGCCTCTGTGTCTGGAACTGTGTGTCAGGGTATGTGTGTCAGGGTGTGTGTGTCAGGGTGTGTGTGTGTCAGGGTGTGTGTGTCAGGACCTGTGTGTCAGGGCTTTTGTGTCCGGGCCTGTGTGTCAGAGTGTGTGTGTCGGGGTGGGTGTGTCAGGGGGTGTGTGTCAGGGCCTGTGTGTCAGGGCTTGTGTGTCAGTGCCTGTGTGTCAGGGTGTGTGTGTGTGTCAGGGCCTGTGTGTCAGAGAGAGTGTGTCAGGGTGTGTGTGTCAGGGCCTGTGTGTCAGGGCCTGTGTGTCAGGGTGTGTGTGTCAGGGCCTGTGTGGCAGGGCCTGTGTGTCTGGGCCTGTGTGTCAGGGCCTGTGTGTCAGGGTGTGTGTGTCAGGGTGTGTGTGTCAGGGCGTGTGTGTCAGGGTGTGTGTGTCAGGGCCTGTGTGTCAGGGTGTGTGTGTCAGGGCCTGTGTGTCAGGGCCTGTGTGTCAGGGTGTGTGTGTCTGGGACGGTGTGCCTGGGCCTGTGTGTCTGCGCCTGTGTGTCAGGGCATGTGTGTCAGGGCCTGTGTGTCAGGGCCTGTGTGTCAGGGCCTGTGTGTCAGGGTGTGTGTGTCAGGGTGCGTGTGTCAAGGTGTGTGTGTCAGGGCCTGTGTGTCAGGGCCTGTGTGTCTGGGCCTGTGTGTCTGGGCCTGTGTGTCGGGGCGTGTGTGTCAGGGCCTGTGTGTCACGGTGTGTTTGTCAGGGCCTGTGTATCAGGGCTTGTGTGTCAGGGCTTGTGTGTCTGGGCCTGTGTGTCAGGGCCTGTGTGTCAGGATGTGTGTGTCAGGGCCTGTGTGTCTGGGACTGTGTGTCTGGGCCTGTGTGTCAGGGCCTGTGTGTCAGGGCCTGTGTGTCAAGGCCTGTGTGTCATGGTGTGTGTGTCAGGGTGTGTGTGTCAGGGTATGTGTGTCAAGGTGTGTGTGTCAGGGTGTGTGTGTCAGGGCCTGTGTGTCAGGGCCTGTGTGTCAGGGCCTGTGTGTCAGGGCCTGTGTGTCTGGGCCTGTGTGTCTGGGCCTGTGTGTCAGGGTGTGTGTGTCAGGGCCTGTGTGTGGGTGTGTGTGTCAGTGTGTGTGTGCCAGGGTGTGTGTCAAGGTGTGTGTGTCAGGGCCTGTGTGTCAGGGCCTGTGTGTCTGGGCCTGTGTGTTAGGGTGTGTGCGTCAGGGCCCGTGTGTCAGGGCCTGTGTGTCTGGGCCTGTGTGTCAGGGTGTGTGTGTCAGGGTGTGTGTCAGGGTGTGTGTGTCAGGGTGTGTGTGTCAGGGTCTATGTGTCAGGCCTGTGTCTCAGGGCCTGTGGCACCAGGGTTCATATCCTAGAGCCTGTGTCTCAGGATCCAGCCTAGGGCCCGAGTTCCCAGGATTTGTCCCCAATGTCTGTCTCAGGATCCGTGTACTTAGGGTGTGTGGGGGCATCACGTCTGTGACCCCATGGTCTGTGTCCATAGGGTCTATCTCCTCTAGATTTGTGCCTGACTCTGGTCTCTCCCGAGTCTCTGTCCTTAGATTCTATCTCAGGGACTGTCCTTAGTCTGTCCCCAGGGTTTGTGTCTCAGGGTCTGTCTCAGAGTGTGTGTGTCAGAGGGTGTGTGTCAGGGTGTGTGTGTCAGGGTGTGTGTGTCAGGGCCTGTGTGTCAGGGCCTTTGTGTCACACTGTGTGTCAGGGTGTGTGTGTCAGGGCCTGTGTGTCAGGGTGTGTGTGTCAGGGCCTCTGTGTCTGGGACTGTGTGTCAGGGTATGTGTGTCAGGGTGTGTGTGTCAGGGTGTGTGTGTGTCAGGGTGTGTGTGTCAGGACCTGTGTGTCAGGGCTTTTGTGTCTGGGCCTGTGTGTCAGAGTGTGTGTGTCGGGGTGTGTGTGTCAGGGGGTGTGTGTCAGGGCCTGTGTGTCAGGGCTTGTGTGTCAGGGCCTGTGTGTCAGGGTGTGTGTGTGTGTCAGGGCCTGTGTGTCAGAGAGAGTGTGTCAGGGTGTGTGTGTCAGGGCCTGTGTGTCAGGGCCTGTGTGTCAGGGTGTGTGTGTCAGGGCCTGTGTGGCAGGGCCTGTGTGTCTGGGCCTGTGTGTCAGGGCCTGTGTGTCAGGGTGTGTGTGTCAGGGTGTGTGTGTCAGGGCGTGTGTGTCAGGGTGTGTGTGTCAGGGCCTGTGTGTCAGGGTGTGTGTGTCAGGGCCTGTGTGTCAGGGCCTGTGTGTCAGGGTGTGTGTGTCTGGGACGGTGTGTCTGGGCCTGTGTGTCTGCGCCTGTGTGTCAGGGCATGTGTGTCAGGGCCTGTGTGTCAGGGCCTGTGTGTCAGGGCCTGTGTGTCAGGGTGTGTGTGTCAGGGTGAGTGTGTCAAGGTGTGTGTGTCAGGGCCTGTGTGTCAGGGCCTGTGTGTCTGGGCCTGTGTGTCTGGGCCTGTGTGTCGGGGCGTGTGTGTCAGGGCCTGTGTGTCACGGTGTGTGTGTCAGGGCCTGTGTATCAGGGCTTGTGTGTCAGGGCTTGTGTGTCTGGGCCTGTGTGTCAGGGCCTGTGTGTCATGGTGTGTGTGTCAGGGCCTGTGTGTCTGGGACTGTGTGTCTGGGCCTGTGTGTCAGGGCCTGTGTGTCAGGGCCTGTGTGTCAAGGCCTGTGTGTCATGGTGTGTGTGTCAGGGTGTGTGTGTCAGGGTATGTGTGTCAAGGTGTGTGTGTCAGGGTGTGTGTGTCAGGGCCTGTGTGTCAGGGCCTGTGTGTCAGGGCCTGTGTGTCAGAGCCTGTGTGTCTGGGCCTGTGTGTCTGGGCCTGTGTGTCAGGGTGTGTGTGTCAGGGCCTGTGTGTGGGTGTGTGTGTCAGTGTGTGTGCCAGGGTGTGTGTCAAGGTGTGTGTGTCAGGGCCTGTGTGTCAGGGCCTGTGTGTCTGGGCCTGTGTGTTAGGGTGTGTGCGTCAGGGCCCGTGTGTCAGGGCCTGTGTGTCTGGGCCTGTGTGTCAGGGTGTGTGTGTCAGGGTGTGTGTCAGGGTGTGTGTGTCAGGGTGTGTGTGTCAGGGTCTATGTGTCAGGCCTGTGTCTCAGGGCCTGTGGCACCAGGGTTCATATCCTAGAGCCTGTGTCTCAGGACCAGCCTAGGGCCCGAGTTCCCAGGATTTGTCCCCAAAGTCTGTCTCAGGATCCGTGTACTTAGGGTGTGTGGGGACATCACGTCTGTGACCCCATGGTCTGTGTCCGTAGGGTCTCTCTCCTCTAGATTTGTGCCTGACTCTGGTCTCTCCCGAGTCTCTGTCCTTAGATTCTATCTCAGGGACTGTCCTTAGTCTGTCCCCAGGGTTTGTGTCTCAGGGTCTGTCTCAGGGTCTGTGTCAGAGTGTGGGTGTCAGGGTGTGTGTGTCAGGGTGTGTGTGTCAGGGTATGTGTGTCAGGGCCCGTGTGTCACCCTGTGTGTCAGGGACTCGGTGTCTGGGCCTGTGTGTCATGGTGTGTGTGTCAGGGTGTGTGTGTCAGGGTGTGTGTGTCAGGGTGTGTGTGTCAGGGCCTGTGTGTCAGGGCCTTTGTGTCACACTGTGTGTCAGGGTGTGTGTGTCAGGGCCTGTGTGTCAGGGTGTGTGTGTCAGGGCCACTGTGTCTGGGACTGTGTGTCAGGGTATGTGTGTCAGGGTGTGTCAGGGTGTGTGTGTGTCAGGGTGTGTGTGTCAGGACCTGTGTGTCAGGGCTTGTGTGTCTGGGCCTGTGTGTCAGGGTGTGTGTGTCAGGGTGTGTGTGTCAGGGGGTGTGTGTCAGGGCCTGTGTGTCAGGGCCTGTGTGTCAGAGCCTGTGTGTCTGGGCCTGTGTGTCTGGGCCTGTGTGTCAGGGTGTGTGTGTCAGGGTGTGTGTGTGTCAGGGTGTGTGTGTCAGGACCTGTGTGTCAGGGCTTTTGTGTCTGGGCCTGTGTGTCAGAGTGTGTGTGTCGGGGTGTGTGTGTCAGGGGGTGTGTGTCAGGGCCTGTGTGTCAGGGCTTGTGTGTCAGGGCCTGTGTGTCAGGGTGTGTGTGTGTGTCAGGGCCTGTGTGTCAGAGAGAGTGTGTCAGGGTGTGTGTGTCAGGGCCTGTGTGTCAGGGCCTGTGTGTCAGGGTGTGTGTGTCAGGGCCTGTGTGGCAGGGCCTGTGTGTCTGGGCCTGTGTGTCAGGGCCCGTGTGTCAGGGCGTGTGTGTCAGGGTGTGTGTGTCAGGGCCTGTGTGTCAGGGTGTGTCTGTCAGGGCCTGTGTGTCAGGGCCTGTGTGTAAGGGTGTGTGTGTCTGGGACGGTGTGTCTGGGCCTGTGTGTCTGCGCCTGTGTGTCAGGGCATGTGTGTCAGGGCCTGTGTGTCAGGGCCTGTGTGTCAGGGAGTGTGTGTCAGGGTGTATGTGTCAGGGTGTGTGTGTCAAGGTGTGTGTGTCAGGGCCTGTGTGTCAGGGCCTGTGTGTCTGGGCCTGTGTGTCTGGGCCTGTGTGTCGGGGCGTGTGTGTCAGGGCCTGTGTGTCACGGTGTGTGTGTCAGGGACTGTGTGTCAGGGCCTGTGTGTCAGGGTGTGTGTGTCAAGGTGTGTGTGTCAGGGTGTGTGTGTCAGGGCCTGTGTGTCAGGGCTTGTGTGTCTGGGCCTGTGTGTCAGGGTGTGTGTGTCGGGGTGTGTGTGTCAGGGGGTGTGTGTCAGGGCCTGTGTGTCAGGGCTTGTGTGTCAGGGCCTGTGTGTCAGGGTGTGTGTGTGTGTCAGGGCCTGTGTGTCAGAGAGAGTGTGTCAGGGTGTGTGTGTCAGGGCCTGTGTGTCAGGATCCAGCCTAGGGCCCGAGTTCCCAGGATTTGTCCCCAATGTCTGTCTCAGGATCCGTGTACTTAGGGTGTGTGGGGGCATCACATCTGTGACCCCATGGTCTGTGTCCGTAGGGTCTCTCTCCTCTAGATTTGTGCCTGACTCTGGTCTCTCCCGAGTCTCTGTCCTTAGATTCTATCTCAGGGACTGTCCTTAGTCTGTCCCCAGGGTTTGTGTCTCAGGGTCTGTCTCAGGGTCTGTGTCAGAGTGTGTGTGTCAGGGTGTGTGTGTCAGGGTGTGTGTGTCAGGGTATGTGTGTCAGGGCCCGTGTGTCACCCTGTGTGTCAGGGACTCGGTGTCTGGGCCTGTGTGTCATGGTGTGTGTGTCAGGGTGTGTGTGTCAGGGTGTGTGTGTCAGGGTGTGTGTGTCAGGGCCTGTGTGTCAGGGCCTTTGTGTCACACTGTGTGTCAGGGTATGTGTGTCAGGGCCTGTGTGTCAGGGTGTGTGTGTCAGGGCCTCTGTGTCTGGGACTGTGTGTCAGGGTATGTGTGTCAGGGTGTGTGTGTCAGGGTGTGTGTGTGTCAGGGTGTGTGTGTCAGGACCTGTGTGTCAGGGCTTGTGTGTCTGGGCCTGTGTGTCAGGGTGTGTGTGTCGGGGTGTGTGTGTCAGGGGGTGTGTGTCAGGGCCTGTGTGTCAGGGCTTGTGTGTCAGGGCCTGTGTGTCAGGGTGTGTGTGTGTGTCAGGGCCTGTGTGTCAGAGAGAGTGTGTCAGGGTGTGTGTGTCAGGGCCTGTGTGTCAGGGCCTGTGTGTCAGGGTGTGTGTGTCAGGGCCTGTGTGGCAGGGCCCGTGTGTCTGGGCCTGTGTGTCAGGGCCTGTGTGTCAGGGTGTGTGTGTCAGGGTGTGTGTGTCAGGGCGTGTGTGTCAGGGTGTGTGTGTCAGGGCCTGTGTGTCAGGGTGTGTCTATCAGGGCCTGTGTGTCAGGGCCTGTGTGTAAGGGTGTGTGTGTCAGGGCCTGTGTGTCAGGGCCTGTGTGTCAGGGCGTGTGTGTCAGGGTGTGTGTGTCAGGGTGTGTGTGTCAAGGTGTGTGTGTCAGGGCCTGTGTGTCAGGGCCTGTGTGTCTGGGCCTGTGTGTCTGGGCCTGTGTGTCGGGGCGTGTGTGTCAGGGCCTGTGTGTCACGGTGTGTGTGTCAGGGCCTGTGTGTCAGGGCCTGTGTGTCAGGGTGTGTGTGTCAGGGCCTGTGTGTGGGCGTGTGTGTCAGTGTGTGTGTGCCAGGGTGTGTGTCAAGGTGTGTGTGTCAGGGCCTGTGTGTCAGGGCCCGTGTGTCAGGGCCTGTGTGTCTGGGCCTGTGTGTCAGGGTGTGTGTGTCAGGGTGTGTGTCAGGGTGTGTGTGTCAGGGTGTGTGTGTCAGGGTCTATGTGTCAGGCCTGTGTCTCAGGGCCTGTGGCACCAGGGTTCATATCCTAGAGCCTGTGTCTCAGGATCCAGCCTAGGGCCCGAGTTCCCAGGATTTGTCCCCAAAGTCTGTCTCAGGATCCGTGTACTTAGGGTGTGTGGGGACAGGGTATGTGTGTCAGGGCCCGTATGTCACCCTGTGTGTCAGGGACTCGGTGTCTGGGCCTGTGTGTCATGGTGTGTGTGTCAGGGTGTGTGTGTCAGGGTGTGTGTGTCAGGGTGTGTGTGTCAGGGCCTGTGTGTCAGGGCCTTTGTGTCACACTGTGTGTCAGGGTGTGTGTGTCAGGGCCTGTGTGTCAGGGTGTGTGTGTCAGGGCCACTGTGTCTGGGACTGTGTGTCAGGGTATGTGTGTCAGGGTGTGTCAGGGTGTGTGTGTGTCAGGGTGTGTGTGTCAGGACCTGTGTGTCAGGGCTTGTGTGCCTGGGCCTGTGTGTCAGGGTGTGTGTGTCGGGGTGTGTGTGTCAGGGGGTGTGTGTCAGGGCCTGTGTGTCAGGGCTTGTGTGTCAGGGCCTGTGTGTCAGGGTGTGTGTGTGTGTCAGGGCCTGTGTGTCAGAGAGAGTGTGTCAGGGTGTGTGTGTCAGGGCCTGTGTGTCAGGGCCTGTGTGTCAGGGTGTGTGTGTCAGGGCCTGTGTGGCAGGGCCTGTGTGTCTGGGCCTGTGTGTCAGGGCCCGTGTGTCAGGGCGTGTGTGTCAGGGTGTGTGTGTCAGGGCCTGTGTGTCAGGGTGTGTCTGTCAGGGCCTGTGTGTCAGGGCCTGTGTGTAAGGGTGTGTGTGTCTGGGACGGTGTGTCTGGGCCTGTGTGTCTGCGCCTGTGTGTCAGGGCATGTGTGTCAGGGCCTGTGTGTCAGGGCCTGTGTGTCAGGGTGTGTGTGTCAGGGTGTGTGTGTCAGGGTGTGTGTGTCAGGGCCTGTGTGTCAGGGCCTTTGTGTCACACTGTGTGTCAGGGTATGTGTGTCAGGGCCTGTGTGTCAGGGTGTGTGTGTCAGGGCCTCTGTGTCTGGGACTGTGTGTCAGGGTATGTGTGTCAGGGTGTGTGTGTCAGGGTGTGTGTGTGTCAGGGTGTGTGTGTCAGGACCTGTGTGTCAGGGCTTGTGTGTCTGGGCCTGTGTGTCATGGTGTGTGTGTCGGGGTGTGTGTGTCAGGGGGTGTGTGTCAGGGCCTGTGTGTCAGGGCTTGTGTGTCAGGGCCTGTGTGTCAGGGTGTGTGTGTGTGTCAGGGCCTGTGTGTCAGAGAGAGTGTGTCAGGGTGTGTGTGTCAGGGCCTGTGTGTCAGGGCCTGTGTGTCAGGGTGTGTGTGTCAGGGCCTGTGTGGCAGGGCCTGTGTGTCTGGGCCTGTGTGTCAGGGCCTGTGTGTCAGGGTGTGTGTGTCAGGGTGTGTGTGTCAGGGCGTGTGTGTCAGGGTGTGTGTGTCAGGGCCTGTGTGTCAGTGTGTGTCTGTCAGGGCCTGTGTGTCAGGGCCTGTGTGTAAGGGTGTGTGTGTCAGGGCCTGTGTGTCAGGGCCTGTGTGTCAGGGCGTGTGTGTCAGGGTGTGTGTGTCAGGGTGTGTGTGTCAAGGTGTGTGTGTCAGGGCCTGTGTGTCAGGGCCTGTGTGTCTGGGCCTGTGTGTCTGGGCCTGTGTGTCTGGGCCTGTGTGTCGGGGCGTGTGTGTCAGGGCCTGTGTGTCACGGTGTGTGTGTCAGGGCCTGTGTGTCAGGGCCTGTGTGTCAGGGTGTGTGTGTCAAGGTGTGTGTGTCAGGGTGTGTGTGTCAGGGCCTGTGTGTCAGGGCTTGTGTGTCAGGGCCTGTGTGTCAGGGCTTGTGTGTCTGGGCCTGTGTGTCAGGATGTGTGTGTCGGGGTGTGTGTGTCAGGGGGTGTGTGTCAGGGCCTGTGTGTCAGGGCTTGTGTGTCAGGGCCTGTGTGTCAGGGTGTGTGTGTGTGTGTCAGGGCCTGTGTGTCAGAGAGAGTGTGTCAGGGTGTGTGTGTCAGGGCGTGTGTGTCAGGGCCTGTGTGTCAGGGCCTGTGTGTCAGGGTGTGTGTGTCAGGGCCTGTGTGGCAGGGCCTGTGTGTCTGGGCCTGTGTGTCAGGGCCTGTGTGTCAGGGTGTGTGTGTCAGGGTGTGTGTGTCAGGGCGTGTGTGTCAGGGTGTGTGTGTCAGGGCCTGTGTGTCAGGGTGTGTGTGTCAGGGCCTGTGTGTCAGGGTATGTGTGTCAGGGTGTGTGTGTCTGGGACGGTGTGTCTGGGCCTGTGTGTCTGCGCCTGTGTGTCAGGGCATGTGTGTCAGGGCCTGTGTGTCAGGGCCTGTGTGTCAGGGCGTGTGTGTCAGGGTGTGTGTGTCAGGGTGTGTGTGTCAAAGTGTGTGTGTCAAGGCCTGTGTGTCAGGGCCTGTGTGTCTGGGCCTGTGTGTTTGGGCCTGTGTGTCGGCGCGTGTGTGTCAGGGCCTGTGTGTCACGGTGTGTGTGTTAGGGCCTGTGTGTCAGGGCCTGTGTGTCAGGGTGTGTGTGTCAAGGTGTGTGTGTCAGGGTGTGTGTGTCAGGGCCTGTGTGTCAGGGCTTGTGTGTCAGGGCTTGTGTGTCTGGGCCTGTGTGTCAGGGCCTGTGTGTCAGGGTGTGTGTGTCAGGGCCTGTGTGTCTGGGACTGTGTGTCTGGGCCTGTGTGTCAGGGCCTGTGTGTCAGGTCTGTGTGTCAAGGCCTGTGTGTCAGGGTGTGTGTGTCAGGGTGTGTGTGTCAGGGTGTGTGTGTCAGGGTGTGTGTGTCAGGGCCTGTGTGTCAGGGCCTTTGTGTCACACTGTGTGTCACAGTGTGTGTGTCAGGGCCTGTGTGTCAGGGCGTGTGTGTCAGGGCCTCTGTGTCTGGGACTGTGTGTCAGGGTATGTGTGTCAGGGTATGTGTGTCAGGGTGTGTGTGTCAGGGTGTGTGTGTGCCAGGGTGTGTGTGTCAGGGTGTGTGTGTCAGGGCTTGTGTGTCAGGGCCTGTGTGTCAGGGTGTGTGTGTCAGGGCCTGTGTGGCAGGGCCTGTGTGTCTGGGCCTGTGTGTCAGGGCCTGTGTGTCAGGGTGTGTGTGTCAGTGTGTGTGTGTCAGGGCGTGTGTGTCAGGGTGTGTGTGTCAGGGCCTGTGTGTCAGGGTGTGTGTGTCAGGGCCTGTGTGTCAGGGCCTGTGTGTCAGGGTGTGTGTGTCAGGGCCTGTGTGTCAGGGCCTGTGTGTCTGGGCCTGTGTGTCTAGGCCTGTGTGTCGGGGCGTGTGTGTCAGGGCCTGTGTGTCAGGGCCTGTGTGTCAGGGCCTGTGTGTCAGGGTGTGTGTGTCAAGGTGTGTGTGTCAGGGTGTGTGTGTCAGGGCCTGTGTGTCAGGGCTTGTGTGTCAGGGCTTGTGTGTCTGGGCCTGTGTGTCAGGGCCTGTGTGTCAGGGTGTGTGTGTCAGGGCCTGTGTGTCTGGGACTGTGTGTCTGGGCCTGTGTGTCAGGGCCTGTGTGTCAGGGCCTGTGTGTCAAGGCCTGTGTGTCAGGGTGTGTGTGTCAGGGTGTGTGTGTCAGGGTATGTGTGTCAAGGTGTGTGTGTCAGGGTGTGGTGTCAGGGCCTGTGTGTCAGGGCCTGTGTGTCAGGGCCTGTGTGTCAGGGCCTGTGTGTCAGGGCCTGTGTGTCTGGGCCTGTGTGTCAGGGCCTGTGTGTCAGGGTATGTGTGTTAGGGCCTGTGTGTGGGTGTGTGTGTCAGTGTGTGTGTGCCAGGGTGTGTGTCAAGGTGTGTGTGTCAGGGTGTGTGTGTCAGGGCCTGTGTGTCAGGGCCTGTGTGTCAGGGCCTGTGTGTCTGGGCCTGTGTGTCAGGGTGTGTGTGTCAGGGCCCGTGTGTCAGGGCCTGTTTGTCTGGGCCTGTGTGTCAGGGTGTGTGTGTCAGGGTGTGTGTCAGGGTGTGTGTGTCAGGGTGTGTGTGTCAGGGTCTATGTGTCAGGCCTGTGTCTCAGGGCCTGTGGCACCAGGGTTCATATCCTAGAGCCTGTGTCTCAGGATCCAGCCTCGGGCCCGAGTTCCCAGGATTTGTCCCCAATGTCTGTCTCAGAATCCGTGTACTTAGGGTGTGTGGGGGCATCACGTCTGTGACCCCATGGTCTGTGTCCGTAGGGTCTCTCTCCTCTAGATTTGTGCCTGACTCTGGTCTCTCCCGAGTCTCTGTCCTTAGATTCTATCTCAGGGACTGTCCTTAGTCTGTCCCCAGGGTTTGTGTCTCAGGGTATGTCTCAGGGTCTGTGTCAGAGTGTGTGTGTCAGGGTGTGTGTGTCAGGGTGTGTGTGTCAGGGTATGTGTGTCAGGGCCTGTGTGTCACCCTGTGTGTCAGGGACTCGGTGTCTGGGCCTGTGTGTCATGGTGTGTGTGTCAGGGTGTGTGTGTCAGGGTGTGTGTGTCAGGGCCTGTGTGTCAGGGCCTTTGTGTCACACTGTGTGTCAGGGTGTGTGTGTCAGGGCCTGTGTGTCAGGGTGTGTGTGTCAGGGCCTCTGTGTCTGGGCCTGTGTGTCAGGGTATGTGTGTCAGGGTGTGTGTGTCAGGGCCTGTGTGTCAGGGTGTGTGTGTCAGGGCCTGTGTGGCAGGGCCTGTGTGTCTGGGCCTGTGTGTCAGGGCCTGTGTGTCAGGGCGTGTGTGTCAGGGTGTGTGTGTCAGGGAGTGTGTGTCAGGGTGTGTGTGTCAGGGCCTGTGTGTCAGGGTGTGTGTGTCAGGGTGTGTGTGTCAGGGCCTGTGTGTCAGGGTGTGTGTGTCTGGGACTGTGTATCTGGGCCTGTTTGTCTGCACCTGTGTGTCAGGGCATGTGTGTCAGGGCCTGTGTGTCAGGGCCTGTGTGTCAGGGTGTGTGTGTCAAGGTGTTTGTGTCAGGGTGTGTGTGTCAGGGCCTGTGTGTCAGGGCTTGTGTGTCAGGGCTTGTGTGTCTGGGCCTGTGTGTCAGGGCCTGCGTGTCAGGGTGTGTGTGTCAGGGCCTGTGTGTCTGGGACTGTGTGTCTGGGCCTGTGTGTCAGGGCCTGTGTGTCAGGGCCTGTGTGTCAAGGCCTGTGTGTCAGGGTGTGTGTGCCAGGGTGTGTGTGTCAGGGTATGTGTGTCAAGGTGTGTATGTCATGGTGTGTGTGTCAGGGCCTGTGTGTCAGGGCCTGTGTGTCAGGGCCTGTGTGTCAGGGCCTGTGTGTCTGGGCCTGTGTGTCTGGGCCTGTGTGTCAGGGTGTGTGTGTCAGGGCTTGTGTGTGGGTGTGTGTGTCAGTGCGTGTGCGCCAGGGTGTGTGTCAAGGTGTGTGTGTCAGGGTGTGTGTGTCAGGGCCTGTGTGTCAAGGTGTGTGTGTCAGGGTGTGTGTGTCAGGGCCTGTGTGTCAGGGTGTGTGTTTCAGGGCCTGTGTGTCAGGGCCTGTGTGTCATGGTGTGTGTGTCAAGGTGTGTGTGTCAGGGTGTGTGCATCAGGGCATGTGTGTCAGGGCCTGTGTGTCAGGGCCTGTGTGTCAGGGCCTATGTATCAGGGTTTGTGTCTCAGGGTCTGTGGCCCCAGGGTTCATTTCCTAGAGTCCATCTCTCAGGATACACCCTAGGGCCCGAGTTCCCATGATCTGTCCCCAATGTCTGTCTCTCAGGATCCGTGTACTTAGGGTGTGTGGGGGCATCACGTCTGTGACCCCATGGTCTGTGTCCGTAGGGTCTCTCTCCTCTAGATCTGTGCCCGCCTCTGGTCTCTCCCGAGTCTCTGTCCTTAGATTCTATCTCAGGGGCTGTCCTTAGTCTGTCCCCAGGGTTTGTGTCCCAGGGTCTGTCTCAGGGTCTGTGTCAGAGTGTGTGTGTCAGGGTGTGTGTGTCAGGGTGTGTGTGTCAGGCAGTGCGTGTCAGGGCCTGTGTGTCACCATGTGTGTCAGGGCCTCTGTGTCTTGGCCTGTGTGGCAGGGTGTGTGTGGCAGGGTGTGTGTGGCAGGGCCTGTATGTCAGGGTGTGTGTGTCAGGGCCTGTGTGTCAGGGCCTGTGTGTCAGGGCGTGTGTCTGGGTCTGTGTGTCAGTGCCTGTGTATCAGGATGTGTGTGTCAGGGTGTGTGTGCCAGGGTGTGTGTCAAGGTGTGTGTGTCAGGGCCTGTGTGTCAGGGTGTGTGTGTCAGGGCCTGTGTGTCAGGGCCTGTGTGTCAGGGTGTGTGTGTCAGTGTGTGTGTGTGTCATGGTGTGTGTGTCAAGGTGTGTGTGTCAGGGCCTGTGTGTCAGGGCCTGTGTGTCAGGGTGTGTGTGTCAGTGTGTGTGTGTCATGGTGTGTGTGTCAAGGTGTGTGTGTCAGGGTGTGTGTGTCAGGGTGTGTGTGTCAGGGCCTGTGTGTCAGGGCCTGTGCGTCAGGGCCTGTGTGTCAGGGCCTGTGTGTCTGGGCCTGTGTGTCAGGGCCTGTGTGTCTGGGCCTGTGTGTCAGGGTGTGTGTTTCAGGGTGTGCGTGTGTCAGGGTGTGTGTGTCAGTGCCTGTTTGTCAGGGCCTGTGTGTCAGGGCCTGTGTGTCTGGGCCTGTGTGTCAGGGTGTGTGTGTCAGGGCCTGTGTGTCAGGGCCTGTGTGTCAGGGCCTGTGTGTCAGGGCCTGTGTGTCTGGGCCTGTGTGTCAGGGAGTGTGTGTCAGGGTGTGTGTGTCAGGGTGTGTGTGTCAGGGCCTGTGTGTCATGGACTGTGTGTCTCAGGGTCTGTGTCTCAGGGTTTGTGACTCAGGGTTTGTGTCTCAGGGCCTGTGTCGCAGGCCTGTGCGTCAGGGTTTGTTTCTCAGGGTCTGTGGCCCCAGGATTCATTTACTAGAGTCTGTGTCTCAGGATACACCCTAGGGCCCGAGTTCCCATGATCTGTCCCCATGTCTGTCTCAGGATCCGTGTACTTAGGGTGTGTGGGGGCGTCACGTCTGTGACCCCATGGTCTGTGTCCGTAGGGTCTCTCTCCTCTAGATCTGTGCCCGCCTCTGGTCTCTCCTGAGTCTCTGTCCTTAGATTCTATCTCAGGGACTGTCCTTAGTCTGTCCCCAGGGTTTGTGTCTCAGGGTCTGTCTCAGGGTCTGTGTCAGAGTGTGTGTGTCAGGGTGTGTGTGTCAGGGTGTGTGTGTGTCAGGGCCTGTGTTACAGGGCCTGTGTGTCAGGGTGTGTGTGTCAGGGCCTGTGTGTCACCCTGTGTGTCAGGGCCTCTGTGTCTGGGCCTGTGTGTCAGGGTGTGTGTGTCAGGGTGTGTGTGCCAGGACCTGTGTGTCAGGGCCTGTGTGTCAGGGCCTGTGTGTCTGGGCTTGTGTGTCAGGGTGTGTGTGTGTCAGGGCCTGTGTGTCAGGGCCTGTGTGTCAGGGCCTGTGTGTCAGGGCCTGTGTGTCAGGGTGTGTGTGTCAGGGTGTGTGTCAAGGTGTGTGTGTCAGAGTGTGTGTGTCAGGGTGTGTGTGTCAGGGTGTGTGTGTGTCAGGGCCTGTGTGTCAGGGCCTGTGTGTCAGGGTGTGTGTGTCAGGGTGTGTGTGTCAGGGCCTGTGTGTCCCCCTGTGTGTCAGGGCCTCTGTGTCTGGGCCTGTGTGTCAGGGTGTGTGTGTCAGGGTGTGTGTGCCAGGACCTGTGTGTCAGGGCCTGTGTGTCAGGGCCTGTGTGTCTGTGCTTGTGTGTCAGGGTGTGTGTGTGTCAGGGCCTGTGTGTCAGGGCCTGTGTGTCAGGGCCTGTGTGTCAGGGTGTGTGTGTCAGGGTGTGTGTGTCAGGGTGTGTGTCAAGGTGTGTGTGTCAGGGTGTGTGTCTCAGGGCCTGTGTGTCAGGGCCTGTGTGTCAGGGTGTGTGTGTCAGGGTGTGTGTGTCAGGGTGTGTGCGTCAGGGTGTGTGTGTCAGGGTGTGTGTGTCAGGGTGTGTGTGTCAGGGTGTGTGTGTCAGGCAGAGTGTGTCTGGGCCTGTGTGTCACCATGTGTGTCAGGGCCTCTGTGTCTCGGCCTGTGTGGCAGGGTGTGTGTGGCAGGGCCTGTGTGTCAGGGTGTGTGTGTCACGGCCTGTGTGTCAGGGCCTGTGTGTCAGGGCCTGTGTGTCTGGGCCTGTGTGTAAGTGCCTGTGTGTCAGGGTGTGTGTGTCAGTGTGTGTGTGCCAGGGTGTGTGTCAAGGTGTGTGTGTCAGGGCCTGTGTGCCAGGGTGTGTGTGTCAGGGCCTGTGTGTCAGGGCCTGTGTGTCAGGGTGTGTGTGTCAGGGTGTGTGTGTCATGGTGTGTGTGTGTCAAGGTGTGTGTGTCAGGGTGTGTGTGTCAGGCAGAGTGTGTCTGGGCCTGTGTGTCACCATGTGTGTCAGGGCCTCTGTGTCTCGGCCTGTGTGGCAGGGTGTGTGTGACAGGGCCTGTGTGTCAGGGTGTGTGTGTCAGGGTGTGTGTGTCAGGGTGTGTGTGTCACAATGTGTGTGTCAGGGTGTGTGTGTCAGGGTGTGTGTGCCAGGGTGTGTGTGTCAAGGTGTGTGCGTCAGGGTGTGTGTGTCAGGGTGTGTGTGTCAGGGTGTGTGTGTCAGGGTGTGTGTGTCAGGCAGAGTGTGTCTGGGCCTGTGTGTCACCATGTGTGTCAGGGCCTCTGTGTCTCGGCCTGTGTGGCAGGGTGTGTGTGGCAGGGCCTCTGTGTCAGGGTGTGTGTGTCAGGGCCTGTGTGTCAGGGCCTGTGTGTCAGGGCCTGTGTGTCTGGGCCTGTGTGTAAGTGCCTGTGTGTCAGGGTGTGTGTGTCAGTGTGTGTGTGCCAGGGTGTGTGTCAATGTGTGTGTGTCAGGGCCTGTGTGTCAGGGCCTGTGTGTCAGGGTGTGTGTGTCAGGGTGTGTGTGTCATGGTGTGTGTGTCAAGGTGTGTGTGTCAGGGTGTGTGTGTCAGGGTGTGTGTGTCAGGGCCTGTGTGTCAGGGCCTGTGTGTCAGGGCATGTGTGTCTGGGCCTGTGTGTCAGGGCCTGTGTGTCTGGGCCTGTGTGTCTGGGTGTGTGTTTCAGGGTGTGTGTGTGTCAGGGTGTGTGTGTCAGTGCCTGTTTGTCAGGGCCTGTGTGTCAGGGCCTGTGTGTCAGGGCCTGTGTGTCAGGGCCTGTGTGTCAGGGCCTGTGTCTCAGGGAGTGTGTGTCAGGGTGTGTGTGTCAGGGTGTGTGTGTCAGGGCCTGTGTGTCATGGACTGTGTGTCTCAGGGTCTGTGTCTCAGGGTTTTTGACTCGGGGTTTGTGTCTCAGGGCCTGTGTCGCAGGCCTGTGCGTCAGGGTTTGTGTCTCAGGATCTGTGGCCCCAGGGTTCATTTACTAGAGTCTGTGTCTCAGGATCCACCCTAGGGCCCGAGTTCCCAGGATCGGTCCCCAATGTCTGTCTCAGGATCTGTGTACTTAGGGTGTGTGGGGGCGTCACGTCTGTGACCCCATGGCCTGTGTCCGTAGGGTCTCACTCCTCTAGATCTGTGCCCGCCTCTGGTCTCTCCTGAGTCTCTGTCCTTAGATTCTATCTCAGGGACTGTCCTTAGTCTGTCCCCAGGGTTTGTGTCTCAGGTTCTGTCTCAGGGTCTGCGTCAGAGTGTGTGTGTCAGGGTGTGTGTGTCAGGGTGTGTGTGTCAGGGTGTGTGTGTCAGGGCCTGTGTGTCACCCTGTGTGTCAGGGCCTGTGTGTCAGGGCCTGTGTGTCTGGGCCTGTGTGTCAGGGTGTGTGTGTGTCAGGGCCTGTGTGTCAGGGCCTGTGGGTCAGGGCCTGTGTGTCAGGGCCTGTGTGTCAGGGTGTGTGTGTCAGGGTGTGTGTGTCAGGGTGTGTGTCAAGGTGTGTGTGTCAGGGTATTGTATTGTATTGTATTGTATTCAAATTTATTGTCATTGTCTCAATTTGAGACAACGAAATGAATTTCCCTTACAGGTAGTATCGTTAAAAACAAATCACAAGAAAAATAATAAAAATAAATAATAAATAAATAATAAAACATATTAGAAATAAAATTGAAATTGAATTAAAAATTAAAAAAAAAGCACAAACACATAAAGTCCACAACATAACATAAATGGCACCCAGGTGAGGAAGGTACCATAGTCCAGCCAGCCTCCCCTCCGTGTTCATCCGTGGTCGGGGCCTTCCGAGCACCCGCAGTCGCCGCCCCGGGTGGCCCGATGTTCAGGCCCTCACGCCGGGCTGGTGGAACGCCGACGCCGAACCGGGACGGTGAGCAGCCTCCTCCTCAGCGGCCCGGACCTCCTGGATCAGCCGCCTCCCGCTCCCGGAGTCTGCAGCTCCTGAGTCCGCTGGTCCAGCCGGGCAGAGTCGCAGGACCCCGCGTTGATTAGTCAGCGCCGCCCGCGTTGGGAGCTCTGCAAACCGCAGCTCCATGATGTCGGTGCAGCAGGTCCAGCACTCCGGGCTCCGGACGGCGACCCCCGGTAAGGCATCGCCAGCCCCGCGATGTTCCAGCGCTGTCCCGCTGCTGCTGGAGCTCTGGTCGATCCCGGCAGGAAAGGCCGCGCCAATCCAAGTAGGTAGGCCGCTGGGGGGGGAAGGGGGTGGCGAGGACTCGACTCGAATAATAGTCGCGTCCTCACCAGGAAGCGGCTGAAGGACGGTATCCCCCGCACCGTGCCCTCTTCCCCCACATAAAAACACCAAAAAACACAAAAAAAACACACTTTTACATAACTAAACAGGGTGTGTGTGTCAGGGTGTGTGTGTCAGGGCCTGTGTGTCAGGGCCTGTGTGTCAGGGCCTCTGTGTCAGGGCCTGTGTGTCAGGGTGTGTGTGTCAGGGTGTGTGTGTCAGGGTGTGTGTGACAGGGCCTGTGTGTCAGGGTGTGTGTGTCAGGGTGTGTGTGTCAGGGTGTGTGTGTCACAATGTGTGTGTCAGGGTGTGTGTGTCAGGGTGTGTGTGCCAGGGTGTGTGTGTCAAGGTGTGTGCGTCAAGGTGTGTGTGTCACGGTGTGTGTGTCAGGGCCTGTGTGTCTGGTCCTGTGTTTCAGGGTGTGTGTGTCAGGGTGTGTGTGTCAGGGTGTGTGTGTCACGGTGTGTGTGTCAGGGTATGTGTGTCAGAGTTTGTGTGTCAGTGTGTGTGTCAGGGTGTGTGTGTCAGGGTGTGTGTGTCAGTGTGTGTGTGTCAGGGTGTGTGTGTCAGTGTGTGTGTGTCAGGGTGTGTGTGTGTCAGGGCCTGTGTGTCAGGGCCTGTGGGTCAGGGTCTGTGTGTCAGGGCCTGTGTGTCAGGGTGTGTGTGTCAGGGTGTGTGTGTCAGGGTGTGTGTGTCAGTGTGTGTGTGTCAGGGTGTGTGTGTGTGTCAGGGCCTGTGTGTCAGGGCCTGTGTGTCAGGGTGTGTGTGTCAGGGTGTGTGTGTCAGGGTGTGTGTCAAGGTGTGTGTGTCAGGGTGTGTGTGTCAGGGTGTGTGTGTCAGGGCCTGTGTGTCAGGGCCTGTGTGTCAGGGCCTGTGTGTCAGGGCCTGTGTGTCAGGGTGTGTGTGTCAGGGTGTGTGTGTCAGGGTGTGTGTGACAGGGCCTGTGTGTCAGGGTGTGTGTGTCAGGGTGTGTGTGTCAGGGTGTGTGTGTCACAATGTGTGTGTCAGGGTGTGTGTGTCAGGGTGTGTGTGCCTGGGTGTGTGTGTCAAGGTGTGTGCGTCAAGGTGTGTGTGCCAGGGTGTGTGTCTCAGGGTGTTTGTGTCAGGGTGTGTGTGTCAGGGTGTGTGTGTCAGGTTGTGTGTGTCAGTGTGTGTGTGTCAGGGTGTGTGTGTGTCAGGGCCTGTGTGTCAGGGCCTGTGGGTCAGGGCCTGTGTGTCAGGGCCTGTGTGTCAGGGTGTGTGTGTCAGGGTGTGTGTGTCAGGGTGTGTGTGTCACAATGTGTGTGTCAGGGTGTGTGTGTCAGGGTGTGTGTGCCAGGGTGTGTGTGTCAAGGTGTGTGCGTCAAGGTGTGTGTGTCACGGTGTGTGTGTCAGGGCCTGTGTGTCTGGTCCTGTGTTTCAGGGTGTGTGTGTCAGGGTGTGTGTGTCAGGGTTTGTGTGTCAGGGTGTGTGTGTCAGGGTGTGTGTGTCACGGTGTGTGTGTCAGGGTATGTGTGTCAGAGTTTGTGTGTCAGTGTGTGTGTCAGGGTGTGTGTGTCAGGGTGTGTGTGTCAGTGTGTGTGTGTCAGTGTGTGTGTGTCAGGGTGTGTGTGTGTCAGGGCCTGTGTGTCAGGGCCTGTGGGTCAGGGTCTGTGTGTCAGGGCCTGTGTGTCAGGGTGTGTGTGTCAGGGTGTGTGTGTCAGGGTGTGTGTGTCAGTGTGTGTGTGTCAGGGTGTGTGTGTGTGTCAGGGCCTGTGTGTCAGGGCCTGTGTGTCAGGGTGTGTGTGTCAGGGTGTGTGTGTCAGGGTGTGTGTCAAGGTGTGTGTGTCAGGGTGTGTGTGTCAGGGTGTGTGTGTCAGGGCCTGTGTGTCAGGGCCTGTGTGTCAGGGCCTGTGTGTCAGGGCCTGTGTGTCAGGGTGTGTGTGTCAGGGTGTGTGTGTCAGGGTGTGTGTGACAGGGCCTGTGTGTCAGGGTGTGTGTGTCAGGGTGTGTGTGTCAGGGTGTGTGTGTCACAATGTGTGTGTCAGGGTGTGTGTGTCAGGGTGTGTGTGCCTGGGTGTGTGTGTCAAGGTGTGTGCGTCAAGGTGTGTGTGCCAGGGTGTGTGTCTCAGGGTGTTTGTGTCAGGGTGTGTGTGTCAGGGTGTGTGTGTCAGGTTGTGTGTGTCAGTGTGTGTGTGTCAGGGTGTGTGTGTGTCAGGGCCTGTGTGTCAGGGCCTGTGGGTCAGGGCCTGTGTGTCAGGGCCTGTGTGTCAGGGTGTGTGTGTCAGGGTGTGTGTGTCAGGTAAAAGGTAAGAGGACGGAAGGGGAACGGGTGGCCAATAGTCAGCAAAGCAGTAGGCAGGTAGTGCAGGAGTCCCCTGCAGTCATCTCCCTCCTAAACAGGTATACCATTTTGGAAACTGTTGAGGGAGATTGCTCATCAGGGGAATGCAGCAGCAGCCAAGTTCATGGCACCATGGGTGGCTCTGCGGCACATGAGGGGGGGAAAAAGAGTGGAAGGGCAATAGTAATAGGGGATTCAATTGTCAGGGGAATAGATAGGCGTTTCTGCGGCCGCAAAAGAGACTCCAGGATGGTATGTTGCCTCCCTGGTGCAAGGGTCAGGGATGTCACTGAACGGCTGCAGAACATTCTGGAGGGGGAGGGTGAACAGCCAGTTGTCGTGGTGCATATTGGCACCAACGATATAGGTAAAAAAAGGGATGAGGTCCTAAAGGATAAATTTAGGGAGCTAGGAGATAAGCTTAAAAGTAGGACCTCAAAGGTAATAATCTCTGGATTACTACCAGTACCACGGGCCAGTCAGAGCAGAAATAGGAGGATATTGCAGATGAATACGTGGCTTGAAAAATGGTGCAAGGGGGAGGGATTCAATTTTTTAGGGCATTGGAACCAGTTCTGGGGGAGGTGGGACCAGTACAAACAGGACGGTCTGCACCTGGAATGGAATGGAACCAATGTCCTTGGGGGGGTGTTTGCTACTGCTGTCGGGGAGGATTTAAAATAATGTGGCAGGGGGATGGGTACAAGAGCAGAGGGGCAGGGGGGTGTAAAATGAAGGTAGAAGCAATAGGTAGCAAGGTGAAAAGTAAAAGTGGCAGGCAGACAAAACCAGGGCAAAAATCAAAAAGGGCCACTTTTCAACATAATTGTATAAGGGGTAAGAGCGTTGTAAAAACAAGCCTGAAGGCTGTGTGTCTCAATGCAAGGAGTATTCGTAATAAGGTGGATGAGTTGAACGTGCAGATAGCCATTAATGATTATGATATAGTTGGGATCACGGAGACATGGCTCCAGGGTGACCAAGGCTGGGAGCTGAACATCCCGGGATATTCAATATTCAGGAGGGATAGAGAGAAAGGAAAAGGAGGTGGGGTAGTGTTGCTGGTTAGAGAGGAGATTAACGCAATGGAAAAGAAGGACATTAGTTTGGAGGATGTGGAATCGGTATGGGTGGAGCTGCGAAACAATAAGGGGCAGAAAACGCTGGTGGGTGTTGTGTACAGGCCACCTAACAGTAGTAGTGAAGTTGGGGATGGCATCAAACAGGAAATTAGAAATGCTTGCGACAAAGGCAAAGCAGTTATAATGGGTGACTTCAATCTACATATAGATTGGGTGAATCAAACTGGCAGGGGTGCTGAGGAAGAGGATTTCTTGGAATGTATACGGGATAGTTAACTAAACAAACATGTAGAGGAACCAACGAGAGAGCAGGCTATTTTAGACTGGGTATTGAGTAATGAGGAAGGGTTAGTTAGTAGTCTTGTTGTGCGTGGCCCCTTGGGCAAGAGTGACCATAATATGGTTGAGTTCTTCATTAGGATGGAGAGTGACATTGTTAATTCAGAAACAATGGTTTTGAACTTAAAGAAAGGTAACTTTGAGGGTATGAGACGTGAATTGGCCAAGATTGACTGGCAATTAATTCTAAAAGGGTTGACGGTGGATATGCAATGGAAGGCATTTAAAGACTGCATGGATGAACTACAAAAATTGTTCATCCCAGTTTGGCAAAAGAATAAATCAGGGAAGGTAGTGCATCCATGGATAACAAGGGAAATCAGGGATAGTATCAAAGCAAAGGATGATGCGTACAAACTAGCCAGAAAAAGCAGCATACCGGAGGACTGGGAGAAATTTAGAGACCAGCAGAGGAGGACGAAGGGCGTAATTAGAAAAGGAAAAATGGATTATGAAAGAAAACTGGCAGTGAACATAAAATCTGACTGCAAAAGTTTTTATAGATATGTGAAAAGAAAGAGATTAGTTAAAACAAATGTAGGTCCCTTGCAGTCAGAAACAGGTGAGTTGATCATGGGGAACCAGGATATGGCGGACCAATTGAATAACTACTTTGGTTCCGTCTTCACTAAGGAAGACATAAATGATCTGCCGGAAATAGCAGGGGCCCGCGAGGAATTGAGTGAAATCCAGGTTAGTCGGGAAGTGGTGTTGGGTAAATTGAATGTATTAAAGGCCGATAAATCCCCAGGGCCAGATAGGCTGCATCCCAGAGTACTTAAGGAAGTAGCTCCAGAAATAGTGGATGCATTAGTAATAATCTTTCAAAACTCCTTAGATTCTGGAGTAGTTCCAGAGGATTGGCGGGTAGCAAACGTAACCCCACTTTTTAAGAAGGGAGGGAGAGAGAAAACGGGGAATTACAGACCAGTTAGCCTAACATCGGTAGTGGGGAAACTGCTAGAGTCAGTTATTAAAGATGGGATAGCAGCACATTTAGAAAGTGGTGAAATCATTGGACAAAGTCAGCATGGATTTACGAAAGGTAAATCATGTCTGACGAATCTTATAGAATTTTTCGAGGATGTAACTAGTAGCGTGGATAGGGGAGAACCAGTGGATGTGGTGTATCTGGACTTCCAGAAGGCTTTCGACAAGGTCCCACATAAGAGATTAGTATACAAACTTAAAGCACATGGCATTGGGGGTTCAGTATTGATGTGGATAGAGAACTGGCTGGCAAACAGGAAGCAAAGAGTAGGAGTAAACGGGTCCTTTTCACAATGGCAGGCAGTGACTAGTGGGGTACCGCAAGGCTCAGTACTGGGACCCCAGCTATTTACAATATATATTAATGATCTGGATGAGGGAATTGAAGGCAATATCTCCAAGTTTGCGGATGACACTAAGCTGGGGGGCAGTGTTAGGTGTGAGGAGGATGCTAGGAGACTGCAAGGTGACTTGGATAGGCTGGGTGAGTGGGCAAATGTTTGGCAGATGCAGTTTAATGTGGATAAATGTGAGGTTATCCATTTTGGTGGCAAAAACGGGAAAGCAGATTATTATCTAAACGGTGGCCGATTGGGAAACGGGGAGATGCAGCGAGACCTGGGTGTCATGGTACACCAGTCATTGAAGGTAGGCATGCAGGTGCAGAAGGCAGTAAAGAAAGCGAATGGCATGTTAGCCTTCATAGCAAGAGGATTTGAGTATAGGAGCAGGGAGGTTCTACTGCAGTTGTATAGGGTCTTGGTGAGACCACACCTGGAGTATTGCGTGCAGTTTTGGTCTCCAAATCTGAGGAAGGACATTATTGCCATAGGGGGAGTGCAGAGAAGGTTCACCAGACTGATTCCTGGGATGTCAGGACTGTCATATGAAGAAAGACTGGATAGACTTGGTTTATACTCTCTAGAGTTTAGGAGATTGAGAGGGGATCTTATAGAAACTTACAAAATTCTTAAGGGGTTGGACAGGCTAGATGCAGGAAGATTGTTTCCGATGTTGGGGAAGTCCAGGACAAGGGGTCACAGCTTAAGGATAAGGGGGAAATCCTTTAAAACCGAGATGAGGAGAACTTTTTTCACACAGAGAGTGGTGAATCTCTGGAACTCTCTGCCACAGAGGGTAGTTGAGGCCAGTTCATTGGCTATATTTAAGAGGGAGTTAGATGTGGCCCTTGTGGCCAAGGGGATCAGAGGGTATGGAGAAAAGGCAGGTACGGGATACTGAGTTGGATGATCAGCCATGATCATATTAAATGGCGGTGCAGGCTCGAAGGGCCGAATGGCCTACTCCTGCACCTAATTTCTATGTTTCTATGTTTCTATGTCACAATGTATGTGTCAGGGTGTGTGTGTCAGGGTGTGTGTGCCAGGGTGTGTGTGTCAAGGTGTGTGCGTCAAGGTGTGTGTGCCAGGGTGTGTGTGTCAGGGTGTGTGTGTCAGGGTGTGTGTGTCACGGTGTGTGTGTCAGGGTATGTGTGTCAGAGTTTGTGTGTCAGTGTGTGTGTGTCAGGGTGTGTGTGTCAGGGTGTGTGTGTCAGTGTGTGTGTGTCAGTGTGTGTGTGTCAGTGTGTGTGTGTCAGTGTGTGTGTGTCAGGGCCTGTGTGTCAGGGCCTGAAGTGGGCGCATGTGCGCATGTGCGGAGCTCTTCTAGTGTGTGCGCATGCGCAGGACATTTCCGGAGTGTGCGCATGTGGGAAGTATTTCGGGCGGGAAAAGCCTGCAGAATCAGCCATCTTTGCCATGTTCTGCACCTCTGTTGATTCTTCTGCACTCACTGATCTTCACAATGGGCTGTGTCATCCTGGAGTCACTCGTTTGTTACACTATGTTCATTCCAAAAATTTACCTTTCTCTACAGAAGATGTGAAGATGACGTGTGCTTCATGTAGAATCTGTGCTGAATTAAAACCAAGGTTCTTCCGTCCTGAAGAAGGAAGATTGATCAAAGCTACTCAACCTATGGAACGTTTGAGTATTGACTTCAAAGGGCCTTTACCATCCTCCTCACAAAATGTTTATACACTTACCTTAGTTGACGAATATTCGAGGTTTCCATTTGCCTTTCCTTGTCCAAATTTTTCAGCTGCTATAGTTATCAAATGTTTAGATCAACTGTTTTCATTCTGTGGATTTCCAAGTTACATACATTCTGATAGGGGCACCTCATTCATGTCAAAAGATTTAAAGGACTACCTTTCTAAGAGAGGATTGCAACAAGTAAAACAACACTATATCATCCTATTGGAAATGGTCAGGATGAGAGGTATAATGGAATCATTTGGAAAGCAGTCAAACTGGCTTTAAAGTCGAATGATATACCAGATCAGCAGTGGGAATGTGTTCTACCAGATGCATTACACTCCATCAGATCTCTACTGTCAACTGCTACCAATACTACTCCACACGAGCGGTTCTTTAACTTCAAACGGCGTTCTTCTAGTGGTACTTCTCTGCCATCATGGTTGATGAGCCCTGGGCCTCTGTTGCTTCGTCGTTATGTCCGATTAAATAAGAATGAATCTTTTGTTGATGAAGTTATACTGACTGATGTCTACCCTTCTTATGCAACTATCAAGTATCAGGATGGACGGCAGTCAACTGTCTCACTTCGTGACCTTGCACCATGTCCATCTTCTCCATCAGCTCCGTCACTTCCTGATAACACTAACCGAGAACTTCCTCTGTCAGCTCCGTCACTTCCTGATAACACTAATCGAGAACTTCCTCCATCAGCTCCATCACTTCCTGATAACACTAATCGGGAACTTCCTCCATCAGCTCCGTCACTTCCTGATAACACTAATCGGGAATTTCCTCCAACACTTCCAGCATCCTCTATGGAAACTTTTACAAGAAATTCTAAAATTGAAAATCTAAATAACAATATGAGTGAAGTTGATGACCAAGCAATATATCTACCCCAGCTATTGAATCACCGGTATCTCCTGAGGCTCCAGTGCTGCGACAGTCATCAAGACGTATTAAACCTCCTGACCGTCTCATCTTATACATAGGAGGGGAGAATGAAGTGGGCGCATGTGCGCATGTGCGGAGCTCTTCTAGAGTGTGCGCATGCGCAGGACATTTCGGGAGTGTGCGCATGTGCGAAGTATTTCGGGCGGGAAAAGCCTGCAGAATCAGCCATGTTTGCCAGATGTTTCTGAGTTTGTGTATTGCAGAAATAAGGTGCTTAAAGCTTAAATAAAGTTAAGTTAATTACGAGTAGTGAAAGTTTCATTTATCTCACAAAAGGGCCTGTGTGTCTGGGCCTGTGTGTCTTGGCCTGTGTGTCACGGTGAGTGTGTCAGGGCCTGTGTGTCTGGGCCTGTGTGTCAGGGTGTGTGTCAAGGTGTGTGTGTCAGGGTGTGTGTGTCAGGGCCTGTGTGTCTGGGCCTGTGTGTCAGGGTGTGTGTGTCAGGGCCTGTGTGTCAGGGCCTGTGTGTCTGGGCCTGTGTGTCTAGGTGTGTGTGTCAGGGCCTGTGTGTCAGGGCCTGTGTGTCAGGGCCTGTGTGTCAGGGTGTGCGTGTCAGTGCCTGTGTGTCAGGACCTGTGTGCCAAGGCATGTGTGTCAGGGTGTGTGTGTCAGGGTGTGTGTCAGGGAGTGTGTGTCAGGTAGTGTGTGTAAGGGTCTGTGTGTCAGGGTCTGTGTCTCAGGGTCTGTGTCTCAGGGCCTTTGTCTTAGGGTTTGTGTCTCAGGGCCTTTGTCACAGGCCTGTGTCTCAGGGTCTGTGTGTCAGGCCTGTGTGTCAGGGTTTGTGCCTCAGGGCCTGTGTGTCAGGGCCTGTGTGTCTGGGCCTGTGTGTCACGGTGAGTGTGTCAGGGCCTGTGTGTCTGGGCCTGTGTGTCAGGGTGTGTGTGTCAGGGTGTGTGTCAAGGTGTGTGTGTCAGGGTGTGTGTGTCAGGGCCTGTGTGTCAGGGCCTGTGTGTCAGGGCCTGTGTGTCTGGGCCTGTGTGTCAGGGTGTGTGTGTCAGGGCCTGTGTGTCTGGGCCTGTGTGTCAGGGTGTGTGTGTCAGGGCCTGTGTGTCAGGGCCTGTGTGTCAGGGCCTGTGTGTCAGGGTGTGTGTGTCAGGGCCTGTGTGGCAGGGCCTGTGTGTCTGGGCCTGTGTGTCAGGGCATGTGTGTCAGGCTGTGTGTGTCAGGGTGTGTGTGTCAGGGCCTGTGTGTCAGGGTGTGTGTGTCAGGGCCTGTGGGTCAGGGCCTGTGTGTCAGAGCCTGTGTGTCAGGGCCTGTGTGTCTGGGCTTGTGTGTCAGGGTGTGTGTGTCAGGGCCTGTTTGTCAGGGCCTGTGTGTCTGGGCCTGTGTGTCACGGTGTGTGTGTCAGGGCCTGTGTGTCAGGGCCTGTGTGTCAGGGCCTGTGTGTCAGGGTGTGTGTGTCAGGCCCTGTGTGTCAGTGCCTGTGTGCCAGGGCATGTGTGTCAGGGTGTGTGTGTCAGGGTGTGTGTCAGGGAGTGTGTGTCAGGGAGTGTGTGTAAGGGCCTTTGTCTCAGGGTTTGTGTCTCAGGGCCTGTGTGTCAGGGCCTGTGTGTCTGGGCCAGTGTGTCAGGGCGTGTGTGCCAGGGTGTGTGTGTCTGGGCCTCTGTGTCAGGGTGTGTGTGTCAGGGTGTGTGTGTGTCAGGGCCTGTGTGTCAGGGCCTGTGTGTCAGGGTGTGTGTGTCAGGGCCTGTGTGTCAGGGTCTGTGTGTCAGGGTGTGTGTGTCAGGACCTGTGTGTCAGGGCCTGTGTGTCACCCTGTGTGTCAGGGTGTGTGTGGCTGGGCCTGTGTGTCTGGGCCTGTGTGTCAGGGTGTGTGTGTCAGGGTGTGTGTCAGGGTGTATGTGTCAGGGTGTGTGTGTGTCAGGGCCTGTGTGTCAAGGTGTGTGTGTTAGGGTGTGTGTCAGGGAGTGTGTGTCAGGGAGTGTGTGTAAGGGCCTTTGTCTCAGGGTTTGTGTCTCAGGGCCTTTGTCTCAGGCCTGTGTCTCAGGGTTTGTGTCTCAGGGCCTGTGTGTCAGGGCCTGTGTGTCTGGGCCTGTGTGTCAGGGTGTGTGTGTCAGGGTGTGTGTGTCAGTGCCTGTGTGTCACCCTGTGTGTCAGGGTGTGTGTGTCTGGGCCTGTGTGTCAGGGTGTGTGTGTCAGGGTGTGTGTCAGGGTGTGTGTGTCAGGGTGTGTGTGTGTCAGGGCCTGTGTGTCAGGGCCTGTGTGTCAGGGTGTGTGTGTCAGGGCATGTGTGTCAGGGCCTGCGCTTCAGGGTGCGTGTGTCAGGACCTGTGTGTCAGGGCCTGTGTGTCACCCTGTGTGTCAGTGTGTGTGTGTCTGGGCCTGTGTGTCTGGGCCTGTGTGTCAGGGTGTGTGTGTCAGGGTGTGTGTGTGTCAGGGCCTGTGTGTCAGGGTGTGTCTGTCAGGGTTTGTGTCTCAGTGTCTATGTGTCCTTAGTCTGTCCCCAGGGTTTGTGTCTCAGGGTCTGTCTCAGGGTCTGTGTCAGAGTGTGTGTGTCAGGGTGTGTGTGTCAGGGTGTGTGTGTCAGGGTGTGTGTGTCAGGGCCTGTGTGTCTGGGCCTGCGTGCCTGGGCCTGTGTGTCAGGGTGTGTGTGTCAGGGTGTGTGTCAGGGTGTGTGTGTCAGGGTGTGTGTGTCAGGGTGTGTGTGTCAGGGCCTGTGTGTCTGTGCCTGTGTGTCAGGGTGTGTGTGTCAGGGTTTGTGTCAAGGTGTGTGTGTCAGGGTTTGTGTCTCAGGGCCTGTGTGTCAGGATTTGTGTCTCAGTGTCTATGTGTCCTTAGTCTGTCCCCAGGGTTTGTGTCTCAGGGTCTGTCTCAGGGTCTGTGTCAGAGTGTGTATGTCAGGGTGTGTGTGGCAGGGTGTGTGGGGCAGGGTGTGTGTGTCAGGGTGTGTGGGGCAGGTTGTGTGTGTCAGGGTGTGTGTGTCAGGGTGTGTGTGGCAGGGTGTGTGGGGCAGGGTGTGTGTGTCAGGGTGTGTGTGGCAGGGTGTGTGGGGCAGGGTGTGTGTGTCAGGGTGTGTGTGTCAGGGTGTGTGTGTCAGGGCCTGTGTGTCTGGGCCTGTGTGTCTGGGCCTGTGTGTCAGGGTGTGTGTGTCAGGGTGTGTGTCAGGGTGTGTGTGTCAGGGTGTGTGTGTCAGGGTGTGTGTGTCAGGGCCTGTGTGTCTGGGCCTGTGTGTCTGGGTGTGTGTGTGTCAGGGCCTGTGTGTCAGGGTGTGTGTGTCAGGGTGTGTGTCAAGGTATGTGTGTCAGGGTTTGTGTCTCAGGGCCTGTGTGTCAGGATTTGTGTCTCAGTGTCTATGTGTCCTTAGTCTGTCCCCAGGGTTTGTGTCTCAGGGTCTGTCTCAGGGTCTGTGGCAGGGTGTGTGTGTCAGGGTGTGTGTGTCAGGGTGTGTGTGTCAGGGTGTGTGTGTCAAGGGGGGTGGGTATTACCGGCGGGGGAGCTGTGGGTTTAATGCCCCCGTTGCGAGGGGAGGGGCTACCGTGTGTGTGTTGTGGGGGGGGGTTATGCCAGCGGTGCGTGTGTGTGTTGGGGGGAGGGGATCATATCCAGGGGGGGAGGGGTGGGTATTTCCGGGGGGGGGGGTTATTCCCGGGGGGGGGGGTTTATTGCTGATAATTGAGGGGATGGGGGGGGGGGGCACAGACACGACAGTGACATTAAAGAGACTTGTGGATGGACACGTGGACATGCGGGGAGGGGGGGGTGGTTACGCGCAGACAGATAGTTGGTGCCTGCAGCATGGTCGGCACAGACAGTGTGGGCCGAAGGGCCTGTTGTTGTGCTGTACTGTCCTGTGGTGCTGGGGGGGGGGGGGTGTATTGCCGGCAGGGGGCGGGAGGTCATTGCTACTGCTACACGGGTGGGCTTGTGTCGCTCTGTAATCAACTCTCGCTCTCTGTCTGTATGTCTGTCTGTCTGTCTGTCTGTCTGTCTGTCTGTCTGTCTGTCTGTCTGTCTGTCTGTCTGTCTGTCTGTCTGTCTGTCTGTCTCCCCCAGGGCCGCCGTGTGCCGCCGCCGGTACAGGAGCGTCGGTGGAGAGCGGGACATGAGCGGGTGTAATGGGGTTGGGGGGTGTAATGTTGGGGGGGTGTAATGGTGAGGGGGGGGGGGTGTAATGGTGGGGGGGGTGTAATGGTGGGGGGGGGGTGTAATGGTGAGGGCGGGGGTGTAATGGTGGGGGGTGTAATGGTGGGGGGGGGGTGTAATGGTGGGGGGGGTGTAATAGTGGGGGGGGGTGTAATGGTGAGGGGGGGTGTAATGGTGGGGGGGGGTGAACAATGAGCGCATCTACAGCTGATTTGGTGATTTGGACTTTACGCTTCGCTCTATGGGTCGCTGCTCATTTACTGACTGCACTGGGGGGGGGGGGGGGCGGGGCTGCTGCCCGTAAAGATCCTGCAATGACGGGGTTCAGGGGGGAACAGTCCCGAACAACATCTGGTGGGAATGAATCACAGCTGGAGCGTTGCAGCGCTGGGTGACCCGAGGCCCGGAGACGGAGTGGGGGGGTTCCTGGCGTTGTGACGTCACATCCACCCGTGGACTGTGGGGGGGGGGGGGATCAGGGAATGTGATTCTTTGCTGGGGGGGGGATCAGGGAATGTGATTCTTTGCTGGGGGGGGGGGGGGATCAGGGAATGTGATTCTTTGCTGGGGGGGGGGGGGATCAGGGAATGTGATTCTTTGCTGGGGGGGGGGGATCAGGGAATGTGATTCTTTGCTGGGGGGGATTCTGCTTCACTGTCGCCACATAAATGTTCAATAAAATCCAATGTGTTCTCCAGCTGTTTGTCCGTGGCTGCTTGTGGTGGGGGTGGGGGTAACGGGGTTGGGGAGGGGTCACGCGGATTGAGGGGCTGTCACGGGGATTGGGGAGTGGGGGGTCACTGGGATTGGGCGGTGGGGGGTCACTGGGATTGGGGGCGGCGGGTCACGGGGAGTGGGGGGTCACGGGGATTGGGGAGTGGGGGATCACTGGGATCGGGGGGTGGGGGTCACTGGGATTGGGGGGTTGGGGGGTGCGTGGGGTCACTGGGATTGGAGGGTGGGGGTTACTGTGAGTGGGGGATGGGGGTCACTAGGATTGGGGGGTGAGGGGGTACGGGGATTGAGAGATGGGGGATAACGGACGTTGGGAGTGGGGGTCACGGCGATTGGTGGGGGCTGAGGGATCATGGCCATGGGGAGGGGGGCAGTGGGGACACGCCGGGGGAGGGGGTGGGGAAGGAGCCGGAACATCCTCGCGGGGCCTGTCCCACTTCCAACCACGGAGCTGTCTGCAGCTGGTCCCGACGCCATCCTCACCAATCAGCTGGGCAGGAGGCGGGCCGACTGGATTTGGACGTCCCACGGCGTCGAGCGGTACGGCATCCCGTAACGACACGCGCTAGACGTACGCCATCAAGACGCTGCCTACGCCGTCAAGACGCTGCGGGCCGTCAGGCCGTTCGCGCGCGGGGTTTTTGGACAGTGTCAGTGTTTCGGATGTCGGGACCAGTTCCGCACAATTCCATACCGCTCCGGCGACCGAAGTGGGACCGGCCCCGCGACGTCGTACGGCTCAAGCGACAACGTTAGGTCGCGCAAGCCGCATGCAGTCGCATGCAGGTGGGACAGGCCTTTAACTTAGCGGGACAGGCAGCATCTCTGGAGAGAAGGAATGGGTGATGTTTCGGGTCGAGACTCTTCTTCAGACGGTGTCGACCCGAAGCGTCCGTCATTCCTTCTCTCCACAGACGCTGCTTGAACGGATCAGTTACTCCAGCATTTTGTGTCTATCTTCGGTTTTGTATCTGGAAAGATTTGTTCTCCCTAGTTGGCTCATCCGTCAGCCTCTCTTCTGGATTGGCAGGACTTTCATATGAAGAAAGACTGGATAGACTCGGCTTGTACTCACTAGAATTTAGAAGATTGAGGGGATCGTATAGAAACTTACAACATTCTTAAGGGGTTGGACAGGCTAGATGCAGGAAGATTGGTCCCGATGTTGGGGAAGTCCAGAACTAGTGGTCACAGTTTAAGGATAAGAGGGCCGTTTTCTGGAACCGAGATGAGAAAATCATTTTTTACACAGAGAGTGTTGAATCTGTGGAATTCTCTGCCACAGAAGGTAGTTGAGGCCAGTTCATTGGCTATATTTAAGAGGGAGTAAGATGTGGCCCTTGTGGCTAAAGGGATCAGGGGGTATGGAGAGAAGGCAGGGATGGGATACTGAGTTGGATGACCAAACATGATCATATTAGAATAGAATAGAATAGAATAGAATCTTTATTTGCCACGCAACCAGGGTTGGTGGTATTTGGGTTCGGTACATGATGGTACACTGCTTTAGTTACATACCACTAATAACACAGATCAGCGTAATAAAGTGCATCCATACCACATCACAAATCACACATCTCACCAACATTACATAATGCAAAAGAACAAACAAAGACCATAGACAAGACACTGTATACATCAGAAATCATATTTTTGTCTGATTATTGGACGGAATTAAGAGTTCTTATTGCTGAGGGGAAGAAACTGTTTTTAAAGCGGGTGGTTTTAGTAGCAAGTTACCTGAGGCGCCTCCCTGAAGGGAGAGACTGAAAAAGGTGATTTGCTGGATGGGAGTGGTCCGAGATGATCTTTTTTGCCCGTTTTGAGGTACGTTTAAGATAAATGGAATGGATTGAGGGGAGGGGGGAGTTGATGATCCTGGAGGCCTTGGAAACAATGCGCTGTATTCTATGTAGTGAGTGACTATCGGTGTTACCGTACCAGACTGTGATTGAGGAGGTGATGATGCTTTCAATGATTGATTGATAGAAACGGACCAGGAGGTGTTTATGGACTCTGAACTTTTTGAGCTGTCTGAGGAAATATAGGCGTTGTTGACCTTTCTTGATGACGTGGATTGAATGGCGGTGCAGGTTCGAAGGGCCGAATGGCCTACTCTTGTACCTATTTTCTATGTTTCTACGTGTATGTTCCATCCACAATCTAATGTCCAGCCGGAGAGAGACAAACAGGACCCAGAGACCACTCTACGTTGCCCGGTGTCCGCCAATCCTACCTCCTGGTCCAGTAAGTTGGTGTGGATTGAATATGTCCACAATTCCCGGCCCATTCTGCCACCGGTCTGTCCCCATCCCACTGCTCCCAAGGTTACCAGCCACCTCTGTTCCCAGACCAAGAGGAGAAGGTCTCCGTTCCCTCTGGCCAGCGGTTTGTCCGCCGCGGTTGTCAGACCTGGAGGGAGGCCCGTTCTGTTCTGCTCCGCACCGCTTCCAGGTATAGACGGCGGGCGGATCATCACCGGACCCCTGCCCCTCGCTACCGCCCTGGGCAGAGGGTCTGCCTGTCCACCCGAGACCTCGTCCTCCGCGTTGAGTCCAGTAAGTTGGCGCCCGGTTTATTGGTCCATTCATTCTTCTCAGAGTCATCAACCGCTCTGCTGTCCGCCTTAGACTGTCCCGGTCTATGTGTATTCACCCCGCCTTCCATATATCCCGGGTTAAGCGTGAATCTTCCAGCTCCCTGTGTCCCGCTCCATTGCCGGTGGCCCCGGTCTATGTGTATTCACCCCACCTCCATGTATCCCGGGTTAAGCGTGAATCTACCAGCTCCCTGTGTCCCGCTCCTGTGCTACCTCCGCCAGCCCGCATCATTGACGGTGGCCCCGTGTACATGGTGAAGCGGCTGCTGTAGCCCGGCGGCGTGGCAGAGGGATCCACTACCTTATTGACTGGGAGGGCAACGGACCAGAGGAGAGGAGCTGAATACCTGCCCGTGACATCCTGGACCCTTCCCTCATCCGTGGTTTTCATCAACAGCAACAACGGCCAGGAGGTGTCCGTGTGAGGGGGGGGGGGGGGGGGGGGGGGGCTTCCGTCACACCTGCCGCGTCTCCAGATAGTTGAGACTCTCCACATTCCTCCCTGATGTAATCATGTTACGCCTGCATTCACTCCGCTGCCCTCATCAGTCAAGGGTTTACTGTTCACTTCACACCCAGATTTAATCTCGGAGGTCTCATCGTGTGCAGGAATTAGCGATCATTATATTATCCAAGCAAAACTGCACTTAAAGCTTAAAGTTCCTTCAAAACCACCGCGTAAAATTTCCCTCTGGGAAAAAGTGAACAGCGAGGATTTTAACGTCTTAGCAAAAAAACTGGGAACATATTTCTTCAACCTGCAACCAGATAAAAGTTCCGTAAATGACAACTGGGTGTGGCTGAGAAACTCCTTCAATAATATTGTTACAAATCATGGTCCACAAATACCAATTAGGGCCGTGTGCGTCCTCCTTGGTTTTCGGCAAAACTGAAACGTCTCTGCAGTAAGAAAGATAAGTTTTATATCCGTGCCAATAAAAGGGGTACAAAACTGGACGGGGACAATTTTACTAGAGTGGGAAAGCAAGCCGATCGTGCAATTAGGAATGCTCATAGAAAACATGTTTCTTCTATTCTTGGAGGAGAGCAACCCAAGGCTTTTTGGGGATATGTGAAATCCAGGCGGACAGACAACACTGGTGTCCAGATGCTTAAAGCGAACAACTGTCTGATCACTGAGGACCAGGCGAAAACAGAAGCTCATGCAAACCAATTTCAACACGTTTTCACCGGGAAGATGTGGAGCCTTCATCATTTCCAGTCCTACCGCCCAGCCCGTATGCTGATATGCCTGCTATTAAAATTGAGGTTGAAAGTGTCAAGAAGTTATTGCTCAACATTAATATCACAAAAGCAATTGGACCAGATCAGATACAGAATCAAGCCCTCAAGTTCGCAGACGAAGAACTGGCTCCAGTTTTGCAGTTCATTTTTCAACAATCGCTTGAATCGAGTGATGTTCCGCTGGATTGGAGGAAGGCAAACATCACTCCTCTCTTTAAGAAGGGTTCAACCACCAACCCAGCGTATTATCGTCCTGTTTCATTAACAAGTACTTGCTGCAAACTGCTGGATCATTTAATTGATAGTAATCTGATGCGACACGTGAGCAAACATAATATTCTTGCTGCCAACCAACATGCATTTAGGAAGCATAGATCATGCGAGTCTCAGCTTATCATGACGACAAATGACCTGGCCAAGCATCTTGATAGTAACGTCATCACGGATTTAGTTGTGCTGGACTTTTCTAAAGCATTTGATGTCATCCCACACCAGAGACTGCTTCGGAAACTTGACTTCTATGATATTCGTTCCACCACGAAACGATGGATTTCCAGTTTCCTGACAAAAGTTCTTCAGCGTGTGTGTTTGAACGGAAATAGCTCCAATTGGCATCCAGTGTTGAGTTGTACACCTCAGGGCACAGTATTTGGCCCACACCTATTTTTGTTTTACATAAATGACATCCATGAAAAAGTCCCAAGTACGACCAGACTATTCGCTGATGATTGTTTGCTGTACCGTCCAATTAAGTCAGCTGATGATGAAGATGCTCTCCAAAAGGATCTCGATACTATGGTTGAGTGGTCACAACAATGGGGCATGCAGTACAACCCTTCCAAATGTGAAACCATGCGTGTCACCAGAAAGGGGAATCCAGGCGAAACATCTTACAATATACATGGTGTCACCCTTGAAGAATCCAAACAAACCAAGTATCTTGGCATCAAATTGCAGAATGATCTGCGTTGGAATGGTCAGACTCATCATGCAACGGTGAAAGCAACAGGTGTCCTAAACTTCCTGAGGCGCAACTTTCATCATTGTTCAACTTCTGTCAAGGAGAAGCTATACTTCACCCTCGTTAGACCTCATTTGGACTACGCAGTTGCAGCATGGGACCCATACACAAATAAAAAACATTTCATCCATCGAACATGTCCAAAGACAGGCAGCTCGATTTGTTACTAACACCTATCAGAGAGAAGCGAGTATCACCAAACTTCTGAATTCTCTGGGGTGGAACCCTCTCCAAGACAGACACACGTGAAGCGCGCCATTTGACCTGTTTTTACAAAATGTTAAATGGTCAGCTCGACATACATTACACCGAACCAAGACCTCTACCGAAATGTCGCCGTCCAGCCTTTACTGGTAAAATATGCAACTAATCAATCTGCAACTGATGCTGACGAATGTAGGCCTGTGAAATACATCTCGATGCGATTGACAGGTACATCTATATCCAATACATTTGAACAGGGATAATCATCTAACGCTCTTTGTGTTAAAGCTGATGCTCAGTTCTGTCTGCAGATTGAAGGATTTAACATAAGGTATGTCGCTGGAGTCCAATAAAGCCAATTAGATGATATTATTAACGCACCACATTCATCTGTGATCAAGAAGTCACAATTGTTCTGAATTGATTGAACTGTTGGAAATATTTTAGAGTTCCTCATAAGACGAAGTTTCTGAATTCTTAGCAGCTCACGATAAAATAGGCCGAAATCAACATTGTTTTGTGAATGGCAGATCTCCGTGACGAACCTGTTGGAATTGTTTGAAGAAATACATAGCAGGATAGACGAAGGAGCGCCATCGGATGTGACTTACCTGTATTTCCCTAAGGCCTTTGATAAGGCGACGTAGGTGAGACTGATACTAAGGTTGAGACACCACGGTATTGGATGGAAGATATTATCATGAGTAGCAGTTTGGCTGAATAGCAGAAGACAGAGAATGGAAATAAATGGAACTTTTTCTGGGTGGCTGCCAGTGACTAGAGGAGTTCCGCTGGGGTCGGAGCTGAAGCCGCTACTCTTCACGTTGTATATTAATGGTTTGGACGAGGAGATACAAGGCTTTGTGGCCAAGTTTACGGATGATACATAGGTGGATGGGCAGGTTGTGTAGAGATAACGGGGCCTCTGCAGATGTACTTTGATAGTTTGGGAGAATTTGCTGAGGTTTGGCAAATGAAATACCGCGTCTCAAAATACGGAGTCGTGCATTTTAGTAGTAGGAATAAACGCATGTACTCCGCCTATGGGGAGAGAATTTAAAAAAAAGGAGGTGGAAAAGGACTTGAGAGCATTGGTGCAGGATTCCACCAAACGTTTGCAAGTTGAATTCGTAGTAAGGAGGGCGAGTGCAATACTCGCATTTATTTCGAGAGGGCTATGATACAAACATATCGATATCATGCTAAGGATTAATAGGCACTGGTCATGCCGCATTTGGAGTATTGTGAGCAGATCTGTGTGCCATATCTGAGGAAAGAAGTGTTGGCAGTGGAGAGTAGCTAGAGGAGGTTTACTAGAATATTCCCAGGAATGATCGGGTTAACATGAGCGTTTGAAGACACTGGGCCTGCACAGACATTAGTTTAGAAGCCTGAGGGGGTCCCTCATTGAATCTTGAAAAATAGTGAACGGCATGGATATAATGGATGTGTCGAGGATGTTTCCAGCTGTGGGGGAATCTAGGACCAAATTCCACAGCCTCGGGATTAAAGGACGTAAAGGACGAAGGCATGAGATAAGAGTGAGTGGGTTGTGTAGAGTGTTAGTGAATCTGGGGAAGTCGTGGCCACATTTGGTTTTGGAGGCCGTCATCATATATTTTTAAGGTTGGGATTGACAGATTTTCTGATTAATAAGGGTGCCCATGAGTTATGGGGCGAAGGAAAGATAGACCACCCATGATTAAATAGAGCAGTAGTCGATGGGCCGAGTGGCTCTACTCTTCTCCTAGAACGTATGGACACATTCCTAAAACCGTCAGACATAATTTTAAAACCACGGTACCCCATGAGTCAGTGAACCCGGTAATGACCTCAGCGGAAGTTAAACAGAGAATGTTCGAGTAACTCTGCTTGCCAGGCGGGATCTCACGATAAATATGATAAATGATGATGCGGGTAGAGACCGTTTATCCTGGTGTGGTTCGCCGCAGAATTGTGGTCATTACTAGTTTGTGAATTGCATATTCAATATATTTGTTTCAGAGTCAGAAATGTTTGTGGAATGAAATGAGACACGTTACAGAATAAAATAATCCGTTCACTTTCGTGCATAGAAATGCCCAACTAAGGTCCTCCTGGACCATTCTATGTTGCTAAATGTATTTTCGTACTTTCTACAACTAACCTGTTGGCAATCGTCATTCTCTCCCGGGAAAAGTGTGGCCTCTCCAAATGTATCACCATCTACCTGGTATCCATGGCCGTGGCTGATCCAATGGTCCTGATCTTCGAAGTAATTCTCTACTAGATTAATGATGCCTATTTTCCCTATTCATTCCTGAATTTAACTCCCATTTGTGGTTTGATCATGGTGATTAGTATGACTTCCATTGATTTCTCTTTCTGGCTAACTAGCTTTCACCTTCGATCGATTTGTCACCATTTGTAATCTGAAGATACGAGCTAGATATTGCACAGAGAAAACGGCGGCTTTAGTGATAGCAGTGACGTGTATCTTAAGTTGTATTCAAAATGTCACGATATATTTTGCCTACGAACCTCGAGAAGTAATTGACAATGTATCTTGGTCCTGTGCCCTAACCGCAGATTTCTTTACCTTACGGGTATGGTTAGTATTTTGGTCGTTCGAACCCATTCTATCCCCATTTGTGCTATTTCTACTGATCCTCCTCCTCAACACTCAGACTGTCAGGCACATTATACAGGCCAACAGAGTGAGGAGCGGTCTCCGCGAGAGAAACACTGACGAAAGTGTCGCAGATCAAGAGGTGGAGAACAGGAGGAAGTCCATTATTCTACTGCTGGCCATATCTGGTAGCTTCGTACTATTGTGGATGGTTACCTTCGTGTGTTTTGCATGTGTCTATTTCATGGACGTTCAGGTTCTCGGAACAGATTACAAAGACCCATTGACAATTGCAGAACAGACCGGGTATATGCTCAGGTGTCTGAGCGCCTGCACCAACACATTTATTTATGGACTGTCGCAGAGCAAATTCAGGGAATAATTTAAAACTGTAATTAAAAATAATTTCGTTTTATTTTCTAATTCAATAAAGTGCCTTTAATTTCTCAGTGAATCTGTGAACTGGGTCTCCTAATTTGAGGAAGGACATTCGTGTTATTGAGGGAGTGCAGCGCAGATTTACAAGGTTATTTCCCGGGATGGCGGGACTCTCATATGCTGAGAGAATGGGTCAGCTGGGCTTGTACACTCTGGAGTTTAGAAGGATGAGAGTGTATCCCATTGAAACATATACGATTGTTTAGGGCTTGGACACACTAGAGGCAAAACACATGTTTCCGGTGTCGGGGGAGTCCAGAACCAGGGGCCACAGTTTAAGAATACGGAGTAAGCCATTTAGAACAGAGAGTTGTGAGTCTGTGGAATTATCTGCCTCAGAGGGCGGTGGAGGCAGGATCTCTGGATACTTTCAAGAGAGCGAGCTAGATAGGGCTCTTAAAAATAGCGGAGTCAGTGGATATGGGGAGAAGGCGGGAACGGGGTACTGGTTGGGGATGATCAGCCATGATCACTTTGAATGGCGGTGTTGGCTCGAAGGGCCAAATGGCCTACTCCTGCACCTGTTGCCTATTGCAACTTTCGTTCCGAGAATGTGTTCTCATCATTGAGTCTATGCCGGCTGCGAGAGTACCCCCTTCAGTTCTATTCCGTCCCATACCTATATCCAATGTGTCCTCTTACATGACAAGGAAATGCCAACTTAGCATCATATCACAGAGGTCATTTACTCTGCCAACCAATTGCGTCATTGGGACGTGCGATAAAACTGGTGTCCGAGTAAGACCTGTGTTCTGTTCATGAAGGAACAGCAGATATTGGTTTAAGTAGCAATGAGAGACACAGGATGCTGGAGTAACACAGCGGAACAGGCAGCATCTCTGGAGCATGGCTGTCCCGCTGCGTTACTCCATCATCTTGTGTCTATCCAGATAACTCACTGTGGTGGCATTACGTTGCGTGGGGAACCTTTACAGATTTCACCAGAGGTCAGGATGGGAAGGAGTCTGCATGCGCATTAGCGATTGGTAGATAAGGCCCTTTGCACAATAATGGCATTATTAATTCAACAATATGCAACAGCAATTATGAATTCTTGTTAGGATTGCATGTAAAACTCATGATAAATCTGGGGAAGTTAAAATATTTCATCTTTGGGGTGGGGGTAAAAGGAATGAAGACTACAAGTATGGATTGATTACTGCATTATTTGAAAACAATAAAACCCTCATTTATCCATTGTGCCACCGGTTATAAAAGCCTGTCGGCAGTGTGAGTCATTGAAATACTCTGGGTTCTCTCAGAGTATTACGCATTATATAATGTTAATGTCTAGAATAAAAGGACATAGAAACATAGACACATAGAAAATGGGTGCAGTAGGCCGTTGGGCCCTTGGAGCCTGCATCGCCATTCAATATGATCATGGCTGATCATCCAACTCAGTATCCTGTACCTGCCTTCTCTCCATACCCCTGATCCCTTTAGTTACAAGGGCCGAATCTAACTCCCTCCTAAATATAGCCAATGAACTGGCATCAACTACCTTCTGTGGCAGAGAATTCCACAGATTCACCACTCTCTGTGTAAAAAATAATTTTCTCATCTCGGTCCTAAAAGACTTCCCTCTTATCCTGAAACTGACCACTAGTTTTGGACTTTCCCAACATGGGGAACAATCTTCCTGCATCTGGCCTGTCCAACCCGTTAAGAATTTAGTAAATTTCTATAAGATCCCCCCTCAATCTTCTGAATTCTTACGTGTACAAGGACGTCTGTGAAGCACATCGAGATGCTTTTGTGGGCCGTGAATCCGAGGAGGACATACGATATTTGGTGCAGGCTCCTCTCCCAGATGGAAGGGACCATATTTAGTGGTACTAACACCAATTCCCTCGAACATTTCCTTATAGCTAATGACCCCTAGTTAGTTAATGACCCCTAGTTCCCCAACCAGTAGGACATCGGAGGTCACGGGGAGTACGTACAAACTCCGCACTTTAGTCAAGATCGCAACGGGGTCTTCAGCGCTGGAAGGCAGTAACTCTGGCAAACCTTTTCTTCCCCCCACCCCCATCCGCCACCCCCCCCCCCCCCCCCCCCCTTCCCACCCACACTCCCGAATCATCCCCATCTTTCCAGAAATTGGGTTTCCATACCTACTGTGGAAGAAATTAATTGACAGGGAAATAAAAATAAAAAATGCAAAGTTACAGACTTCTAAGGTTTGCTTCAATATACTTGATTGCATGATATCATGGAGAGATGGAAGCAGAAAACTGCTCACCAGTTCTCTGACTTCGCAGCAGAATGAGCCGACAGTTATAGTGTACACGAAATAACTTGTGTTTATTTTGTTAGATACTATTCTGCAAAATATTCTATCAACTACATGGGTGCCAATTATTTCATTAGTGATAACATACGGTTCACTTATGCTAATTTAATTCAACAACAGACGGTTAATGCGAGTCCAGCACAATACAAGGGAATCTTGACATGATTCTAACTAATCGTTCAAGCGGCCACGATTGCATCCCCATTCCAAGCCGATTACAAGACTCCCATTTACTGCAACATATCTACTCTTCTAGCGGTAGGAGGCGCGGTAGAAGTACTGTGACTTCTCAGAAATGTCAACAAACTTCCATATCTCCTCTGTTGTTTCATGTTTGGATTTACCATCCACCATTCAACACATTCCCAGACAAGACGTAACATGTCTGATCTTACTTTGCCGATTCCAACAAACGTTTCGACACCTGGTCAAGTGAGAGATTCCAATTGTCAAATCCAAAACACTCTTTGTTTCCCTTGTTCAATATCAAGGAAAATTAAATAAGGAAGGATATTATTTAGTTACTTCCATACCTATACGCAACACCACTAATTTTGGACGCCCTTTGTGTATCAGTCCATACGAAGTGCACGATCTCACAATAATGTTTATCAGTCGATCAATACTTCTCTATGGACAATCAACTACATTACCAGATATTTGCAGATATCTGCAAAGTTACTGAAAATCTGCACTGTGCTATAAATCATAAACTTACCAGCATCGACCCTTCTCACGTGTAACTGGACATAGTCAACAAAAAACATTTACAACAATAACCCTGAGAGTGGTGGATGCCCGAAGCACGCTGCCAGGGATGACGTTGGAGGCAGATACCATAGTGTCATTTAGGAGGCTTTAGTATAAGCACGTGGATATGCAAGGAATGCAGAAGTATGATTTGGGTGCAGCGACATTTGTTTAGTTTGTCTTTATGTCCGGCACAGGTAGGTAGGGTCAAGGGGTCTGTTCCCATGCGGTGCTTCCCTTTGTTATATGTATTATAATGAATGGTGATACCCAGGCAACATTGAGCAAGGGAGGGTCATTGATGTACATGTCGATGCATCTCTGAAAGTGCCAAGTATAAGTCGGTAAAGAAGGCTTACGCGGTACTTGCCTGCATCAGCTTAGGCAGAGAATATTGTTTCATTGCTGATCGTTTTACTAACAATGGTGAATGTCATGGCGCTTCGCTGAGATGACATACTTGAGGTTACATGTGCTGAGGCCTAATGGATTGTGATAATAAAAATAGTAAAGGAGCATAACTCTAATGTGATTAAATGATTGGCCTTCCACCAGCCAGCGGGAAATTGAATGTCAGTTATGTCCACAGAGGATACAAGAACAACAGCGTTGTTGCATTGGGTGACTTTAACCCCCTATCGACTGGGTCGTCCTCAATGAAATAAGAATTGACGACACCTAATGTATTGTGGGTATCCGAGAAGGTTTCCTTAAACAGTGTTGGATAGTCCAATTCTAGGAAGGACCATTATGAACCTTGTGTTGGAAAACGGGGTTGCCAGGTGACTGGTGTTGCTGCGGTAGAGCATGTTGGTGTCTGTGATCATAACTCCATAAGTTTTCAGAATGTTTTTCATCAGGGTAGAATTTTACGTGGGGGGGGGGGGGGGTAATTAATTGGTTCAAAACAGTTTGCGAGGTCATTAGGCACGAGCTAGGGAGGTTAGATTTCGAACAGTTGTTATTGGGTACGTCCACAGCTGACATGTGGGTCGTTTAAAGGCTAGTTGATCAATGAGCAGGATCCGTATGTTTCAGTCGGAAGGAGGGAGGGGAGGTCATGAATGGCCAGAGATGTTGTAAACGTGCTCGAGAAGCAAACGGATGCGTGAGCCGTGTTGAAGAAGGTGGCGTCAGACGGTGGAATGAGGAATCTAAAGCCAATAGGAAATACATCAAGTGGGTCATATGTGGTCCTTCTAATAACATAGAAACATAGAAACATAAAAATTAGGCGCAGGAGTAGGCCATTCGGCCCTTCGAGCCTGCACCGCCATTCAATATGATCATGGCTGATCATCCAACTCAGTATCCCGTACCTGCCTCCATACCCTCTGATCCCCTTAGCCACAAGGGCCCCAACTAACTCCCTCTTAAATATAGCCAATGAACTGTCCTCAACTACCCTCTGCGGCAGAGAGTTCCAGAGATTCACCACTCTCTGTGTGAAAAAAAGTTCTTCTCATCTCGGGTTTAAAGGATTTCCCCCTTATCCTTAAGCTGTGACCCCTTGTCCTGGACTTCCCCAACATCGGGAGCAATCTTCCTGCATCTAGCCTGTCCAACCCCTTAAGAATTTTGTAAGTTTCTATAAGATCCCCTCTCAATCTCCTAAATTCTAGAGAGTATAAACCAAGTCTATCCAGTCTTTCTTCATAAGACAGTCCTGACATCCCAGGAATCAGTCTGGTGAACCTACTCTGCACTCCCTCTATGACAATAATGTCCTTCCTCAGATTTGGAGACCAAAACTGTACGCAATACTCCAGGTGTGGTCTCGCCAAGACCCTGTACAACTGCAGTAGAACCTCCCTGCTCCTATACTCAAATCATTTTACAATGAAAGCTAACATTCCATTCGCTTTCTTCACTGCCTGCTGCACCTGCATGCCTACCTTCAATGACTAGTGTACCATGACACCCAGGTTTCGCTGCATCTCCCCTTTTCCTAGTCGGCCACCATTTAGATAATAGTCTGCTTTCCCGTTTTTGCCACCAAAGTGGATAACCTCACATGTATCCACATTATACTGCATCTGCCAAACATTTGCCCACTCACCCAGCCTATCCAAGTCACCTTGCAGTCTCCTAGCATCCTCCTCACAGCTAACACTGCCCCCCGGCTTAGTGTCACCCGCAAACATGGAGATATTGCCTTCAATTTCCTCATCCAGATCATTAAGATATATTGTAAATAGCTGGGGTCCCAGCACTGAGCCTTGCGGTACCCAACTAGTCACTGCCTGCCATTGTGAAAAGGACCCGTTTAGTCCTACACTTTGATACCTGTTTGCCAGCCAGTTCTCTATCCACATCCACATAAGGGCCACAAATGACCATGAAATGTAATCGGCGTCTCGGATTAAGAAACAGCACAAGGCAAAACGAGTAGGTTCCATCTGTATTCTGGGTGGCACTAGCAATGGACTGCCTCGCCAATAGTCTGTCAGTCCCTTCCTTCGTTGTTGTTTTTTTAGTATGTGTTATATGTAGACACGGGTGAAAATAAAGTCACGGGTGAATAGAAGGCAGACACGGGTGAAATTATTATGGGGAACAAGGAAATGGCAGAAGAGTTGAATAGATACTTCGGATCTGTCTTCACTAAGGAAGACACAAACAATCTCCCAGATGTACTAGAGGACAGAGGATCTAAAGGGGTTGAGGAACTTAAATAAATTTCCATTAGTATTGGGTAAGCTAATGGGACTGAAGGATGATAAATCCCATGTACCTCGTGGTCTGCATCCCTGGGTCCTCAGTGAGGTGGCTCTAGAAATAGTGGACGCATTGGTGATCATTTTAAAATGTTCAATATATCCAGGATCAGTTCCCGTGGATTGGAGGATAGCTAATGTTATCCCACTTTTCAAGAAAGGAGCGAGAGAGAAAATGGGGAATTACAGACCAGTTAGCCTGACTTCTGTGGTGGGAAAGATGCTGGAGTCAATTATTAAGGAGATAATAATGGAGCATTTGGATAACAGTAATAGGATTAGTACAAGTCAACATGGATTTATGAAAGGGAAATCATGCTTGACTAATCTTCTGGAATTTTTTGAGGATGTGACAAGTAAAATGGATGAAGGGGTGCCAGTGGATGTAGTGTATCTAGACTTTCAGAAATACTTTGTAAGGTCCCGCACGGGAGACTGGTGACGAAAATTAGAGGACATGGTATTGGGGGTAGGGTGTTGACATGGATAGAAAATGGGTTGGCAGAACGGAAGCAAACAGTAGATGTGAACGGCTCATTTTCAGAATGTCAGGCAGTGGCGACTGGAGAGCCGCAAGGCTCGGTGTTGGGGCCGCAACTGTTTACCATATATATTAATGTTGGGAGAGGGAATTAGGAGCAACACTAGCATGTTTGCGGATGACACAAGCTATGTGGCAGTGTGAACTGTGAAGAGGATGTTAGGAGGTTGCAGGGTGACCTGGGCAGATTGAGCAAGTGTGCAGATGCGTTGCAGATGCAGTATAATATAGATAAATGTGAGATTATCCACTTTGGCGGTAAAACAAGGGGGCAGATTATTCTCTCAATGGGGTCAGGTTAGGTAAGGGGGAGGTGCAGCGAGACCTGGCCGCCCTTGTACACCGGTCACTGAAAGTTAGCTTTCAGCAGGCAGTGAAGAAAGCTAATGGGATGTTGGCCTTCATAACAAGAGGATTTCAGTATAGGAGTAAAGAGGTTCTTCTGCAGTTGTATAGGGCCCTGGTGAGACCACATCTGGAGTATTGTGTACAGTTTTGGTCTCTTAATTTGAGGAAGGACATCCTTGTGATTGAGGCAGTGCAGCGAAGTTTCACAAGATTGATCACTGGGATGGTGGGACCGTCATATGAGGAAAGATTGAAAAGACTAGGCTTGTATTCACTGGAGTTTAGAAGGATGAGGGGGTATCTTATAGAGATATATTAAAATTATAAAAGGACTGGACCAGCTAGATGCAGGAAAAATGTCCCAATGTTGGGCGAGTCCAGAACCAGGGGCACACAGTCTTAGAATAAATGGGAGGTCATTTAAGTCTAAGGTGAGAGTTGTGAATTTATGGAATTCCTTGCAACAGAGGGCAGTGTAGGCCACGTCACTGGATGGATTTAAGAGAGAGTTAGATAGAGCTCTAGGGGCTAGTGGAGTCAAGGGATATGGGGAGAAGGCGGGCACGGGTTATTGATAAGGGACGATCAGCCATCATCACAATGAATGGCGGTGCTGGCTCGAAGGGCCGAATAGGCCATCTTTAATGTTTGAGAATGCGAAGTCACATCTTGGGTACAAATGCGGGGTGCGAAGTAGGGGAGGAAGTGTAATCTGGATAACTCTGGGAGGAGGTAGGTTTAAAGCTGACATCAATGACAGGCTGTCCCATGTGATGGAGGCAGAGAGATCTAGTGTGTGGTGTGTGTGGGTGTGTATATATGTGTCTCTCTCTCTCTGTCTATCTGAATGTGTGTGTGTGTTTGTGTGTGTGTGTGTATGTGTGTGTGTGTGTGTGTGTGTGTGTGTGTGTGCGTGTGTGTGTGTGTGTGCGCGTGTGTGTGTGTGTGCGTGTGTGTGTGTGTGTTGTGTGTGTCTGTGTGTGTGTGTGTGTGTGTGTGTGCGCGTGTGTGTGTGTGCGTGTGTGTGTGTGTGTGTGTGTCTGTGTGTGTCTGTGTGTGTGTGTGTGTGTGTGTCTGTGTATGTCTGTGTGTGTGGGGGGGGGTATCCGTTGTGTGTGTGCCTGTGTCTGCCTGTCTGTCTGTGTGTGTATGTCTGCGTGTGCGTGTGCGTGTGTGTCTGCCTGTCTATCTGTTTGTTTATGCCTCTGTGTGTGTGTTGTGTGTGCGCTGTTTGCGTGTGTGCGTGTGCGTGCGTGTGTGTGTGTGTGCGTGCGTGCTTGTGTGTGTGTGTGTGGGTGTGTGTGTGCATGTGTGGGTGTGCGTCTGTGTGTGTGTGTGTGTGTGTGTGTCTGTGTGTGGGTATCTGTTTGTGTGTGTGTGTGTGGGTGTGTGTGCGTGCGTGTGTGTCTGTGTCTGCCTGTCTCTGTGTGTATGTCTGCGTGTGCTTGTGCGCGTGCGTGTGTGTCTGCCTGTCTATCTGTTTGTTTATGCCTGTGTGTGTGTGTGTGTGTGTGCGTGTGTGTGTGTGCGCGCGCGTGTATGCGTGTCCGTGTGTGTGCGCGTGTGTGAGTGTGTGTGTTTGCGTGCGCGCGTGTGCGTGCGTGTGTGTGTGTGCGTGCGTGCTTGTGTGTGTGTGGGGTGTGTGCGTGCGTGTGTGCGTGTGCGTGCGTGTGTGTGTGTGCGTGCGTGCTTGTGTGTGTGTGTGTGGGTGTGTGTGTGCATGTGTGGGTGTGCGTCTGTGTGTGTGTGTGTGTGTGTGTGTGTGTCTGTGTGTGGGTATCTGTTTGTGTGTGTGTGTGTGGGTGTGTGTGCGTGCGTGTGTGTCTGTGTCTGCCTGTCTCTGTGTGTATGTCTGCGTGTGCTTGTGCGCGTGCGTGTGTGTCTGCCTGTCTATCTGTTTGTTTATGCCTGTGTGTGTGTGTGTGTGTGTGTGTGCGTGTGTGTGTGTGCGCGCGCGTGTATGCGTGTCCGTGTGTGTGTGCGCGTGTGTGAGTGTGTGTGTTTGCGTGCGCGCGTGTGCGTGCGTGTGTGTGTGTGCGTGCGTGCTTGTGTGTGTGTGTGTGGGTGTGTGCGTGCGTGTGTGCGTGTGTGTGTGTGTGTGTGTGTGTGTGTGTGTGCGTGTGTGTGTGCGTATCTATGTATAAACAAAATATGTATGTGGCAGCAAAGATCGTCAAGGCAATGTTCATTGCGAGCTCTACCTTTCTGTCATCTTTGCTGGCATTGTTTTGTTCTTTTCCATATCTTTGAATCGTTTGTTTGATGTAATTTTTCATATCTCTCATTTCCCTCTCCCCTGAGTCAGTCTGTAGAAGGGTCTCGTCTCCAATCGCCACCTATTCCTTTTCTCCAAAGATGCTGCCTGACCCACTGTGTTACTCCAGATATTTGTGCTTATCCTTCTCATGTGTCTGCATATGTTTATGTGAATACGCATTGGCATTTACACACATACCTACATACAGGCAACCAAAGTATCAAAGGTATTTTATTGGTCACATTCACATACACACATGTGTAGAGAAGTGAAATGCTTTTTGCCATTTTGTAGCACACAGAAAAATAATACAGACATAACACCAATGAGAGTCTTAAACGCATAGAAGATCGTATAGAAACTTACAACATTCTTAAGGGGTTCGACAGGCTAGATGCAGGAAGATTGTTCCCGATGTTGGGGAAGTCCAGAACAAGGGGTCACAGTTTAAGGATAAGGGGGAAATCTTTTAGGACCGAGATGAGGAAAACTTTTTTCACACAGAGAGTGTTGAATCTCTGGAATTCTCTGCGCAGAAGGTAGATGAGGCCAGTCAATTCGCTATATTTAAGAGGGAGATAGATGTGGCCCTTGTGGCTAAAGGGTATGGAGAGAAGGCAGGAAGAGGATGATGAGTTGGATGATCTGCCATGATCATATTGAATGGCGGTGCAGGCTCGAAGGGCCGAATGGCCTACTCCTGCACATATTTTCTATGTGTCCATGTTCTATCCCCCACAATGGGTCCCACAATGAGGGAAGGCACAAAGTCCAGTCCCCAACCCCAGTTCATCCATAGGGTGATTTCACGAAAGGTCACTGGAGCGTAGATCCGCACCCACGTGGCCAAAAATCTCAACTGGAGTACATGCTATACATCGGTACATGTTAGTGGATGGGAAAACACGCACTTTCCCACCCGTTAAAAACATAGAAAACGGCCAGGTTTTGATCTGCAATTTATTGTACCAGTCGGGGTGACCGTGAGGCACAGCTACCTAGATTTACAGTTTAAAAAAAAGATAGAAACTAAGGTAAATTAACGAGGGAGCTGAAAGTGCCAATCCAGCGGAAGTGAACAGCGGACATTTGCCGTGGAGATTTAAAGGTGCAAAATATCGGTAATTATCGCGTTTGCTCGCTGAATTTCATAAAAAGTAAGTCAATAATGCCTTATTTTTGATGAAATTCAGCGAGCAAACGCGATAATTTACGAGGGAGCTGAAGGTTCCAATCCAGCGGAAGTGAACAGCGGCCATTTGCCGTGGAGATTTAAAGGTCCAAAATATCGGGAATTATCGCGTTTGCTCGCTGAATTTCAGCAAAGGTAAGTCAATAATGCCTTACTTTTGATGAAATTCAACGAGCAAACGCGATAATTCCTGATATTTTGGACCTTTAAACCTCCACTGTTCACTTCCGCTGGATTGGCACCTTCAGCTCCCTCTCTAATTTACCTTAGTTTCTATCTTTTTTGTTCCTGTAAATCTAGGTAGCTGTGCCTCACGGTCACCCCGACTGGCACAATAAATTGCGGATCAAAACCTGGCCGTTTTCTATGTTTTTAACGGGTGGGAAAGTGCGTGTTTTCCCATCCACTAACATGTACCAGAACTCTAGAATGTCATCCACTTGAGATTTTTGGTCATGTGGGTGCGGATCTACGCTCCAGTGACCTTTAGGGAAATCACCCTATAGCATGTACTCCACTTGAGATTTTTGGTCACGTGGGTGCGGATCTACGCTCCAGCGACCTTTGGTGAAATCACCCTATAGTCGGGCCCATTGAGGCTTCCACAGTTGCCTCTGCGGAGGCCCGATGTTCCTGGCCTTTCTCGCCGGGTGGTGGTGCTCCGGCGTCGGGAGAGTCCGCCCAGCGGCCTGTGAACCCTGGAACGGCCGCTTCCTTACCGGAGACCGCGGCTTCCGAAGCCGACAAGGCAGCGCCGGTTGGAGCTGCACAACTGGCGATCTCATCTAGAGGTCACAGGCTCCCGGTGCAAAGTTCGGCGCCGCCGCCCGCAGCTGATCGCTCCACAGTCCCGCAGCTCCGTGATGTTTTACCCGGCGGTCTCAGCTCACCGGAGCTCCAGCGCGGCGACCCAGGGAAGGCATCGCCCGCTCTGCGGTAGCGCTCCAGCCCTGTACCGCCGCCGAAACCCAGTGGTTCTGGGCGGTCCCCGACAGGAAACGCCGCTCCAGGCCCGCTGGTAGGCCGCGAGGACAGGTCGAAGCTGCAGCCCGGAGAAAAGCAGCCTCTCCGACCAGGTAGGGACCCTGAAAGGCAGTTTCCCCCTCCGCACCCACCCCCCACATAAAAAAATCTAGACCTCCAACAAAACACTTTAACTAACTTAAAATTAAAATAAAAGATCAACAGGCAGACAGCTGGTGGCTGGGCACCGTACACAGGACAGCGCCCCACCATGAGCATATTTTGTATAATATTCCAGCAAATTAGTCTCCGGTGTCTCTAAATGTTGCTGCCCACTTGATTCTTTTTTCAAGTCAACCTCGAACATTGTTTAAATTATTTAGAGGATATCTAAAGAGTGAAAGCAAAATCCATGCTAGCATGTCGTTCGAGATTACGTGCATACAAAGACAAGGGTTTAATGATGAGGCTTTATAAGGCGCTGGTCTGGCCGCATTTGGAATATTGTGAGCAATTTTGGGCACCATATCTGAGGAACGATGTGTTGGCTCTGGAGAGGGTCCAGAGGTGTTTTACAAGAATGATCCCAGGAATGATTAGTTTAAAATATGATGCGAGTTTGACGGCACCGGGCCTGGACTCCCTGGAGTTTAGACGAATGATAGGGGGGGGGGGGGGGGGGGGGGGGGGGGGGGGTGGCTCATTATAACGTATAGAAAAATGAAAGGCTTCGATAGAGTGGATTGTGGAGAGGATGTTTCAACCAGTGGAAGAGTCCAGGACAAAGGTTCATAGCCACATAATTAAAGGCCGTTCTTTCAGGAAGGAGGTGGATGAATTTATTTAGTCAGATGTGGTGAATCTGTGGCACCGAAGGCTGTGGAGGCCGTTAGTTTATATATTTAAGGCAGAGATACATTGATTCTTGGTTAGTACGGGCGTCAGACGTTATGAGGGAAAGGCAGAGTTGGGAGCGAGAGATAGATCAGCCATGATTGAATGGCGGAATGGACATGATGCACCGTATGGACAACTCAGCTCCAATCACTTATGATCTTATGAAAGAGCCAATCTAGATGCACGAGAGAGAAAGATTGCTAATCTCCCGCTGCGGATATATGACGATACTATATAATACGACACGTGGCGATAGGGTATAAGTGTATTCATCCCCTGAGGGAAATTAATCTGCCGACAGTCGGAGCACACAACAACATACACGAAAACTTGAAATTAAAATTAAATTAAAAGTGAAAAAGTGAAAAATGAAAAAAAAGAAAACCAACATTCTTGTCCACATGTTTCTGCGCGTCCTCGCACGCGTCTGTAAAAATAGATCCACAAATCTGATCCGAATGTCCTTCCTAATTTGAGGAAGGATATTGCTATTGAGGGGAGCGCAGCGTAGGTTTACAAGGTTAATTCCAGGGATGGAGGGACTGTCATATGCTGAGGGAATGGAGCAGCTGGGCTTGTACACTCTCGAGTTTAGAGGGATGAGAGGGTTTCTCATTGAAACATATAAGATTGTTAAGGGCGTGGACACACTAGAGGAAGGAAACATGTTCCCGATATTGGGGGAGTCTAGAACCAGGGGCCACAGTTTAAGAATAAGGAGTAAGCCATTTAGAACGGAGACGAGGAAACAATGTTTCTCACAGAGAGTGGCGAGTCTGTGGAATTATCTGCCTCTGGTGGAGGCAGGTTCTCTGGATGCTTTCAAGAGAGAGCAAGATAGGGCTCTTAAAAATAGCGGAGTGAGGGGATACGGGGAGAATGCAGGAACGGGATACTGATTGGGGATGATCAGCCACGATCACATTGAATGGCGGTGCTGGCTCGAAGGGCCAAATGGCCTACTCCCACATCTATTGTCTATTGTCTATTGTCTATAATCCAGGAATATTTGCCATAACAAGTCCGGGCAGATTACGAAATGCATGTTTCTTATTTAAATTCTCTCCCTTAATTCGTTTAGGCGGAAAATATTTTACCCTGCTAATGAGTGACTAGATTTCTCCCGGGTATAAACTGCGAACTTTAAAAACGAGCTACCGCCTGGTAGCACTGAATGTAAAGGCGGTCTCTCTGCTAGTATGAACCAGCCGGTAATAATACAACTGGAAAACATATACTATCCTATCCTTGCCATCATCGGCGTTCCTGGTAAGCCGCGAATCCATGTGTCGGCTGAATTGTTAAGTGGAAGTGTGCTCTGTAATGCCTGTTGGATTGAGTATTGGCACCAAATTATATCCGACATGTAACGAGCGATATTGGCGTCCATCGTATTTAGTTCAAAGAAACTGTGTTGAAACGATCAATGAAACGGTCAAACGATCGCCGGTAAATCATTTCTGTCCTAGATATTAGGGACAATTTACAGAAGCCAAATAACCTACATACTGCCAAGTCTTTGGAAAGTGGAAAGAACACGGAGAAAACCATCGTCGTTACGTGGAGAACGTAGAAACTCCGTCCAGTCAGATCTCGTAGTTGGGATCGAGAACTCGGGTCACCAGCGTGGGAACAAACTCGGGTTACACAGCTACTTTACCGCTGCGCCACCGTGCCGCACCGGTACATTGATACAGAACTACAATTCATCTGATGGCGTAGCGGTGTAGTTGATGCCTCACAGCGCCAGATACCCGGGTGCGATCCTGACTACGGGGGCTGTCTGTACTGAGTGTATAGTTCTCCCCGTGAACTGCGTGAGATTTTCGCCCGGTGCTCCGGTTTCCACCCACACTAAAAAGACGTACAGGTTTGTATGTTTAATAAGTAACTGCAGATGCCTGACAATCGAAGGTAGACAAAAATGCAGGAGAAACTCAGCGGGTGAGGCAGCATCTATGGAGCGAGGGACATAGGCAACGATTCATGTACAGGTTTGCATGTTAACATTTGTTATTGTCAATGTGAGGGGGTCGCTGGTCGTCGCGGATACGGTGGGCCGAAGGGCCTGCTTCCGTGCTGTACCTCTAAACTACACTAAACTAAGCCTCAGTAATTTAGAGCACGGGTATTAGGCGGAAGGGAAGGTCTCTACTCATACGTCTATGCGAAGTTTCAATGACAATGGATTGGCGACATTCATGGGGTTACTGAAGGCTGTGGTGGAAAGTCTGCGGGAGGATAATGTCATTCCGTTTTCTTTCTGCCAAAGATCTCACGCCGCACTCCTCAAAAAACATCCGGCTCCTTGCGGCTAATTCACGGGGATTGTCGCTCGCCCACTGAATTTGTTCTGTCCGTAGATACCCTTTCTCGCCAAGAGTTCCACACGTTTACTTATTATAAGGGCTATGTGAACAAATCCTGGACAGGCACAGAGTACTGGCGCAACTCAGCGGGGCAGGCAGCACCCCTGGATAGAAGGAATCGGTGACACCTCGGGTCAAGACCCTTCCTCAGACTGATGAAGATTCAGCCTGTGGAAGGGTCCCGAACTGAGTTGTTTTATATTCCTCTATCCAAGGATGCTGCCTGTCCCGTTGAGTTGCTCCACCATTCTGTATCTATCTCCGGTATAAACCGACATCTACAGTTCGTTTCTGAACTAACCTGAACTACCTTTGATAATAGGGAAGATTCAAACAAGAGGACATGACTTCAGAATTAAGGGACAGAAGTTTAGGGGTAATATGAGGGGGAACGTCTTTACGCAGAGAGTGGTGGCGGTGTGGAATGAGCTCCCAGTGGAAGTGGTGGAGGCAGGTTCATTGGTATCATTTAAAAATAAATTGGATAGGCATATGGATGAGAAGGGAATGGAGGGTTATGGTACGAGTGCAGGCAGGTGGGACTAAGGGGAAAAAATTTGTTCGGCATGGACTTGTAGGGCCGAGATGGCCTGTTTCCGTGCTGTAATTGTTATATGGTTATATGGTTATATGGTTAACCCGGGACTCGAATTGCTCGAGGAGACACCAGAGACTCCAGATACTAGGACCTTGAGCGAAATAGAAAGTGCTGGAGGATCTCATTGGGTCAGGCAGAGTACTGTATTTGTTTTAATTATTTTATTTTATTAAAAGTAACAACAACCATATGGCACCAAAGTGCCTAATATGTATTTTCATAATACATTTTATGTACAGCATCTTTTTTTGTTGTTGTTATATTGAAGAAAGATTAGAATAAGAAAAATGTTGGATAGTAAAGGATAGAAAGACGTGAAATATATAGTGTGTGACGAAAAAGAAAAAAGACGAATAAGTGAAGATAATTGAGAAAAAGAAAATAGAAAAAAATAAAACATTAAAAAAAAATATATATATAAATAAATAAATAAATACAAAATAAATAAAATAAATAAGGAGATCATTGTTTATAATCTTGACCAATCAGTCCAGTCCTGAAACAGTTATTTTTTACAATTGTGTTGCACCATATGATTCCAAAAAGACGACAAATGGAGACCAACTCGTTATGAATTGGTCTGTTTTATCCATTAGGAGGAATCGCATTTCCTCAAGATGTGCGGTGTCCAACATGCTTGCAATCCGCATTTTAAGCGTTGGTATTGATGTATTTTTCCAAAATGTAAGTATTATTTTTTTTTGCTATTATTAAACCATAGTTAAAGAATAAACATTGAGATGTGTTCAATTTATTCCCATCTTCCATTACTCCAAATATAATCATTTCAGTATTAGGTTCCATTCTTATCTTGAATAATTTTGTAAATATTTCGAAAATATCACTCCAAAATCTATAAAGTTTTATGCAGGAAACTAAGGAGTGTGTTATAGTTGCATTTTGGGCTAGACATTTATCACAAGTGGCGGATATATTTGGATAAAATGTGTTCAATTTTGTTTTTGAATAATATAATCTATGTCCAATTTTAAATTGAATTAGATTATGTCTTACATTAATCGAACATTTGTGAATATATATCAAGTATTTTTCCCATTTAACCTTCGTGATTTTTATCATTAGTTCCCGTTCCCACTCTTCTCTAAGTACCTCTGTCGATGGTAGGTCTATATTTAGAATACTATTATATAAATATGATATTATTTTTTGTGAGTCAGCTTCAATATTCATTGCTTCTTACAATAATTCAGGAATTATTTTTTGATATCCTTGTATATATTTTTTCATGAAATCGCAAATCTGAAGATATTTAAAATATTGGTTGTTTTTCAGTTTAAATTTTAATTGTAATTGTTTGAATGATGGTAGTTTTCCCATTTCGTACATATCCCCGATCCTTCTAATTCCGGGACTTTCCCATTGGTTATATATGAGATCGTTTAAATAAAGAGTTAATCGCTATTGGCATTAACAATAATAGATTTCTTAATTTTAAAGATAATTTTATTTGTTTCCAAATTCTTATTTTACCATATATAATTGGGTTCTTCTTATATATTGTGGTATTCAGTTTTTTTCGGGGAGAAGAGGATCGTTCCTATATTACAAGGATGATAATTCTCTTTCTCTATTTTATCCATTCTGTCTGTTGGGTAGAACTATCCAGCCAGTAAATCATATTCTTAATATGCACTGCCTAGTAATAATGCGTACAATTGCAGAGTACTGTATGTGAAGGAAAAGGGAGCGACAATGTGTCGGGTTAGGACACTTCTTCAAACTAATTATTCTTAATTAGTTTATATTCCTTTAGAGAAACAGCACGGAAACAGACCCTTCGGCCCACCGAATCTGTGCTGACCAGCCGTGCACTAACACTGTCCTACACACACTAGGTGTAATTTGCAATTTACCGAGCCAATTAACCTACAAACCCGCACGCCTTTGGTGTGTGGAAGGGAACCGGAGCTCACAGACAAAACGCACGCAGTCACGGAGATAATGTACAAACTCCGTACAGGCAGCACCCGTAGTCTGGATCGAACACGGATCACTGGCGCTGTAAGGCAACAACTAAACCGCAGCGCCACTGTTTCGCGATATTGTCAATCCTAGAATTGGTGCAATCAATGCACAAAGTACGCACTTCTAATTTACAGAACAGTTCGACTCCTCGGAATAGGCGTCGCTTGCGTAGAACATGGAACAGTACAGCACAGGAACAGACCATTCGGCCCACAATGTCCTTGCCGAACATGTTGCCAAGCGAAACTAACCTTGATGCCTACACGTGATCCATTTCCCTCCATTCTCTGCATATCCGTGTGCCAATCAAAAATAGACACAACATGCTGGGGTAGCTCAGTGAGTCAGGCATCAGTTCTGGAGAAAAACAATGTGTGACTTTTCGTGTCAATAGACAATAGGTGTAGGGATAGGCTATTCGGCCCTTCGAGCCAGCACCGCCAATGAATGTGATCATGGCTGAGCATCCCCATTCTTGCCTTCTCCCCATATCCCCTGACTCCACTATCTTTAAGAGCCGTATCTAGCTCGAGTTTGTAAGTATTCAGAGAACCGACCTCCACCTGAGGCAGATAATTCTTAATCTTAAAGTCTTCATATTTCGGGTTTGAGATTCGTCGTCAGTCCCTACCTTTCGGCAGACCAAAAGCCTCCTAAATGCTGCTAACGTATCAGCCTCCGCCACCCCTGTCGGCTAAATCCAGGTCCCGTTTACCGTGTACCGTGTTTGTACTTTGTATTTATTGTGTAAAAAACTTGCTCCGACATCTCCTTTAAACATTGTCCGTCTCATTCTAAACCGATGCCGTCTTGTCTTTCTCTCCCACGGCGAATGTAAGGCGGAATTTAGAACGAGTTATTGGACCATGGAACAGAGTTATAATCTCATTGCCCACTTTTCCACCTGTCATTACTTCCCCCTGGAGACGGTGTGGGACAAACACCACAAATCAACAAACGACCTGTTGGCAGATCCTTTCAACGGAGAAGGACATGGAGGGAGTCAACTCCAGTGCCACGACGTTAGATCGAGAAGCAATAAATACATTTGGGAATCACGATGTTGTAATTGGAGTTGTTGACTGTTGGTGACACTAGATTCTGGACTAAGGTAGCGCAGCTGGTAGAGCTGCCGTCTCACTGATCCAGGGTCCCGGGTTCGAACCACACCTCGGGTGGAGACAGTGTGTAATTTGAACGGTCTCCCTGTGACAGTAGGTTTACTCCGAGTGCTCGCGTTTCCTCCGACATATCAAATAAGTGCGGGTTTGTAGGTTAATTGTTCTCTGTAAAATTGGCCTTAGTGCTTGGGGAAGGAATGCGAAATAGGATAGTATAGAACTGTTGTGAGCGGCTGATCGATAGTCTACGTGCGTTCGGTGGGCCGAAGGGTCTGTTTCATATTTCTGGACTAAGGTAGCGCTGTATCGTGTCCTGTATCGTTCAATTATTCAAGATGTAGATAGATATAGAATAGAATGATAAATATGCAAAGAAGTAACCGCGATTAAAGAAACAGGGCATTGTTAGCTGTTTGCTGGGTGAGAACTCGTTCAAACTAATGAATTAATTTATTGCATATCATATTTATTTTGCATATCTTACTTCCATGTGTTCTACATCTCTCTACATCACCGTCTGTATCTCTCGTTTCCGTTCCCCCTGATTCTCAGTCTGCAGAATTTTCTCAACCCGAACGTCACCTATCCCCTTTCTCCAGAGATGCTGGCTGACCCGCTGAGCTACTCTAGCTTTTTGTGTCTATCTTCAGGTTTATGTTAAATTATTTCAGTATGTTGTCCCTCGTCTGTAAGATGAAACCAGTGTGAGTTGATCGTTGGTTGTCGTGACCTCGGTGCGCCGAAGGGCCTGTTTGCATGCTGTATCTTTAAACTAAACTTCCTCTAAGACCAATGCCGTCTAATAAAGTCATTTTAATTTCGTATTTTCTGCAGCTAACCTATTGGCAATCGTCATTCTCTCCCGAGGAAAGGGTGGACTCTCCAAATGTATCACCCGCTACCTGGTATCCATGGCCGTGGGTGATTTAATGGTTCTGATCTTCGAGGTAATACTCTACGAGATTAAAGATGGTTATTTCCCCTATTCATTCCTGAACCTAACTCCAGTTTGTAGCATCAACTTGACCCTGCTTTTTATGTCCATTGATTGCTCTGTCTGGCTAACGGTGACTTTCACCTTCGATCGATTTGTTGCCATTTGTTGTCCAAAGTTACGAGGAAGATATTGCACTGAGAAAACCGCGACAATGGTGATAGCAGTGGTGTGTTCCCTGAGTGTTATTGAAAATATCCCAATGTATTTTGTCTATGCGCCACAAGCAATAATTGACAACGTGGCTTGGTCATGTGGTGTGACCCCAGACTTCTACACCTCACCGTTATGGGTAGCATTTTGGTCGTTCGAAATTATTTTAACCCCATTTACACCATTCCTACTGATCATGCTCCTCAACGCGCTGACAATCAGACACATCATACGCGCTAACAGAGTGAGGAGCGGTCTCCGAGCGAACAAGAATGACGAGAGCGGCGCAGATCAAGAGGTGGAGAATAGAAGGGAGTCCATCATTCTATTGCTGGCCGTTTCCGGCAGCTTCATACTACTGTGGATGGTAATATTCGTGTGCTTCATCAGTGTACGTTTTATAGACGTGCAGTTTTTAGCAACAGATTACGACAACACATTCACGATTGCTGAACTGTCCGGGTACATGCTGAGATGTCTGAGTGCTTGCACCAACACGTTTATTTACGCCGTGTCACAGACGAAATTCAGGGAAGAATTTAAAAACCTGATTAGGAGTCCATTCGCGTTTTTGTCCAATTCAATAAGGCATTTTTAATGTCTCAATAAAACAACAATTAATTTCAAAGTGACGTGTATCCCTGTTATTTTATTACTTCCTGTTTTCTCATCCCTTTTTATTACATTCTGTCTCTGCGCATCCCTCTGCATTTAGATCCTCGACTTCCTCATTCACAGACCACAGTCTGTCCGTATTGGTGCAAATGTGTCAGCCTCGATAACAAACAGCACGGGAGCACCTCAAGGCTGCGTGCTCAGCTCCCTGCTGTACTCACTGAAAATATAAATATACATACAATAGTATATGGTCACGCTGATCTGTTCTGTAGTCATGCCTACTATATTCTGTTGTGCTGAAGCAAAGCAATAATTTCATTGTCCTATCTGGGACACATGACAATAAACTCTCTTGAATCGTGAATCTCTTAAATCCTCCTCCGTTTTCACCAGCTTGTCAAGGTCTTGCGGTAATTCCTGATCCAATCTCCACTGTCTTGGACAAAACGTTCTTTAGTGTCCATGTGTTAATGCATAAGGAACTGATAGTTGAGTCTTGTGTTCAACATTGCCGCCCATACATGTTTCTGTAAATTCGCTGTGTACAACTTTGTACAGATGAGAGCCCTTCGCTCCAAAATCTACCTCCATTTTTTTGCCCATCTACACCAATCTCAGTTTCCCACTTTAGTGGTGCCCACAATTAACCGGTGATAATGTTACAAAGTCATACAGCAGGAAAACAGGCCATTCTATGGTTATATGGTTATATGGTTATCCGTGTGCTGCATGGCAAGACACATTTCACTACACCAATTCGTGTATAACCATATATAACCATATAATAATTACAGCACGGAAACAGGCCATCTCGACCCTTCTAGTCCCATATACCTGCGCTCAGACCATAACCCTCCATTCCTTTCTCGTCCATATAACTATCCAATTTGTTTTTAAATGATAAAAACGAACCTGCCTCCACTGGAAGCTCATTCCACACAGCCATCACTTTCTGAGTAATGAAGTTCCCCCTCATGTTACCCCTAAACATCTGTCCCTTAATTCTCGTCATGTCCCCTTGTTTGCATCTTCCCTCCTCTCAGTGGGAAAAGCTTATCGACGTCAACTCTGTCTATCCCTCTCATCATTTTAAAGACCTCTATCAAGTCCCCCCTTAACCTTCTGCGCTCCAAAGAATAACTTGTTCAATCTTTCTCTGTAACTTAGTTGCTGAAACCCAGGCAACATTCTAGTAAATCTCCTCTGTACACTCTCTATTTTGTTGACATCCTTCCTATAATTAGGCGACCAAAATTGTACCCCATACTCCAGAATTGGCCTCACCAATGCCTTAACATTACATCCCAACTTCTATACTCATGTGACAATGTATGTGACAATAAATGTCATTTTTCCTTTGTCCTTTGTCATTCTCCTTACAATGTTTCAGAAAGAACTGCAGATGCTCGAAAATAGAAGGTGGACAAAACTGCTGGAGAAACTCAGCGGGTGCACCATCTATGGAGCGAAGGAAATGGGCAACGTTTCGGGCCGAAACCCTTCTTCAGACTGATGTAGTATGGGGGGGGGGGGGGTGCAAGGAGCAGAAAGGAGAAAGGAAGAGGAGGTGCCGGAGGGCTGAGGGAGAGCTGGGAAGGGAAGGAGACACCAAGGGCTACCGGAAATTGGAGGTCAATGTTTATTCCGCTAGGTTGCAAACTACCCAAGCGGAATATGAGGTGCTGCTCCTCCAATTTCCGGTGGTGCTCACTCTGGCCATGGAGGAGGCCCAGGACAAAAAGATTGGATTCGGAATGGGAGGGGGAGTTGAAGTGCTCAGCCACAGGTAGATCAGGTATGTTAATGTGGATTGAGCGAAGGTGTTCAGCGAAATGATCGGGAAGCCTCCGCTTTGTCTCACCGATGTAGATCAGCTGATATCTAGAGCAGCGGATGCAATAGATGAGGCCGGGGGAGATGCAGGCGAACCTCTGTCGCACCTCGAACGACTGCTTGGGTTCTACAATGGAGTCGAGGGGGGAGGTAAAGTGACAAGTGTAGCATCTCTTGCGGTTGCAAGAGAAAGTGCCCGGGGAGGGTTGGTGCGGGACGGAAGAGAAGAATTGACCAAGAAGTTACGGAGGGAGCGGTCTTTGCGGAAAGCAGACATGGGGAGATGGGAAGATGTGGTGGGTAGTGGGGTCACGATGGATGTGGTGAATATAACTGATGACTATTTGTTGTTTGTGACGGCTAGTGGAGCGAAAGGTGAGGACTAGGGAGAGTCTGCCCTTGTTACGAGTGGGGGGTGGGGAGAGATAGCAGTGTTACGGGTATTGAAGAGACTCTGGTGAGAGCCTCATGTATAGTGGGGGTGAAAAAACCCCGTTCCCTGAAGAACGAGTATATGTCCGATGCCCTGGTGTGGAACGCCTCGTCCTGGGAGCAGAGGCGGCGTAGACGGAGGACTTGGGAGTAGGGGATGGAGTCTTTTCAGGAAGCAGGGTGGGAAGAAGTGTGGACCAGATAGCAGTGGGAGTCAGTGGGTTTATGGTGGATGTCGGTCAGAAGTCTATCACATGCGATGGAGATAGTGAGGTCAAGGAATGGTAAGGAGGTGTCAGAAATGTCCCAGGTGTATTTGAGTGCCGGATGGAAGATAGTGGTGAAGCGGATGAAGTCAGTAAGTTGTGTGTGGGTGCAGAAGGTGGCACCAAAGCAGTCATTGATGTAGGGGAGGTAGTGGTCGGGGATGGGGCCCTGGCACGCCTCGGACATGTATTGTTCGACGTACCCGATAAAGAGGCTGGCATAGCTGGGGCCCATATGCTTGCCCATAGCTTCACCTTGTATTTGGAGGAAAGGAGAGGAGTAAAACGACAAGTTACTAAGGGTAAGGACCTTGGCGGATGAGAGTATCAGTGGACAGGAATTGGTTGGTTCTCCGGTGGAGGAAGAACCGGAGGGCTTTGAGACCCACCTGCTGGGGGATGGAGGTGTAGAGTGACTGGACGTCCACGGTGAAGAAGCGGGGATGGGGGCCTAGAGAATGGAATGCCCGGAGACGCCGGAGAGTGCTTGCGATGTCTTGAACATACCTAGGGAGGGGACAGGATGGAGTCGATGTCGGTGGAAATATGTCCGGTAGGGCACGAACAGCCAGAGACAATGGGTCTACCAGGGCAGGCAGAGACATTGGATCTACCAAGACAGGCAGAGGCAATGGATCTACTAGGACAGGGGGGAGAGATTGGAGTGAGACGGGGAGTGGAGAACTTGAGGCGGTTTATGTCCCGCCGGCAGTTTTGAATAAAAAGGTCTAAAGCCGGAAGGCCATGAGGGGGGAGAGAGGGGACAGGAGGAGGGGGTCCGTTGGAGACGGGAAAAGGGATTATCAATGGGGATTGAGGACTCCTTACCATGGAAGAACGCTGTGAGGCGGAGGCGACGGTAGAAGAGCTCCAAGTGGTGGGTGCGGAACTCATTAAAGTGGGCATGGAGCGGAACAAAGGTAAGGTGTCTGCTGAGGACAGACCATTCGGTGTCGGAGAGGGGGAGGTCAGGGTGGGGATGGAGGACACACGGCAGGGATGGGGGTTGGGGCCGGAGGAAGGCATGTAAGTGGACTGAGGCCGAGGCGATGTTTGGACAGGGATCGTGGGTGGTCAGGGAGGAGGGGGCATGAAGACTGTAGTGTGGGTGGGGAAGAGCTGGGGTCACATGGTTTCAGGGGGATGGGGAAGGCCCAGTTGAACAGCCACTGATGTTACCAGGGTTAGGGGGACCGGCACTAGGACCCAGCGTAGTCAAGCCCAGGTGAGTGAAAATCTGCAGCGTGGAGGCTTCAGGCTCGGTGTTCAGTCCAGTTTGCCGGCCGGAGGGCGGTGGAGTGGCGAGGGTCGGTGGAATCGATGGTAGGATTGTAGTGGGGTCCGGGTCGGCGGGGGATGCGTGGGAAGTCCCGGTGGGCGGATGGTCGGCGGGACGGCGCGGATCGGCCAGCCAGGTGAGGCGAGGAGGTGAGTAGGACGCGGTGCGGTGGCCATGTTCGGTGAGCCCCGGTCGGGCGGCCATGTTCGGTAGGTCCGGTGCGGCGGCAACGTTGGATGGGCCGGGTGCGGCGCTAATGTTGGATGGGCCGAGTGCGGTGGGAATGTTAGATGGCACCGATATTCGACGGGGCCCAGTGTGGCGGCTATGTTGGATTGCCCGGTGCGGCGATGAAGGTCCAGGGCGACGATGTTGGGCTGTGACGTTATGGTGACGTTATGGTGGCGATAGTCAGGGGAATCGGGGAGGGAGAGATGGTGCGAGTTACCGATGAGGCAGCGAGGCTGGGTATCATCGGTAGGCAGATACAATGGGTCTACCAGGACAGTCAGGTTTGTGGATTTTGTGGAGAAGGCAAAATAGGGCCGTGCGGGGCTGGGGAACGATGAGATTGGAGGCTCGGTGGGCCAGGGTGCCGGAGTGGATGAAGTCGGTGATGGTGCTAGAGATGGTGGCCTGGTGCTTGTCTGTGGGGTCATGGTCCAGGGTTAAGTAGGAGGAGGTGTCCGAGAGTTGGCGCGTGGCCTCAGCTTTGTAGAGATCGACGCGCCAGACGACCACGGCACCTCCCTTGTCGGCGGATTTGCTAATCCAGTCTGGGTTATTGTGGAGTGAGTTGATGGCTGTACGTTCGGGGGGGGGGGGGAGATTGGAGTGAGAGGGGAGTGGAGAATTTGAAGCGGTGATGCCCCGCCGGCAGTTTTGAATAAAATGGTCTAAAGCCGGGAGGCCATGGGGGGGGGGGGGGGGGGGGGGGGTCTAAGTGGAAAAGGGATCATGTATGGGGGGGGGGGGGGGGGGCGAGGATTCCTTCCCATGGAAGAACGCTGTGAGGCGGAGGCGACGGTAGAAGAGCTCCAAGTCGTGTTGGGCACGGAACTCATGTTATATGGCGTCATGTGAGGTAATGCGGGGAGGTATTGGTATATAAATGCATGGAACGTGAAAGTAGCAACCACAAAGTGGTGAAGATGGTATATCAGCCCAGGAGCGCAGGAGGATGAGCTGATAGAGGTGGACAATATCGAGCAAGGATTAAATTAGGTCAACGCACAGACTCTTCCCCAGAGTAGGGGAACCAAGAACCGGAGGACATTGGTTGAAGATGGAAGGGGGGGGGGGGGGGGGTCTACTTAATAGGAACCCGAGGGGTACCTTTTTGAGGAGGCTGGATGCTTGGAAAGGTCTTCCTGAAGAGGTGGTTAAGGCAGGTAGTATCACAACGTTGAAGAACCATTTAGACGGGCGCATGGATATGACAGGTTTAGTGGGATATGGGACAACCGCAGGCAGGTGGGACTGATGCAAATGAGACATGGTGCTCGGTGAGGGCACGTTGAGCCGGAGAGCCTGGCTCCATGCTGAATGAGTCTGTGAGATACTTGCCAACACCAGCTGAGGCATAGAACATGAGATCAGTGATGGTATCAACATCATAAAACACTGAGTTTCAAGAAGCGTCTCGAATCGAAATGTCACATTTCCTTCTATCCAGAGACGCTGCATGTTCCGCTGAGTTTCCCAGCATGTTGTGTCTATCTTCAGTGTAAATCAGCATCTGCAGTTCCTTCCCACACAATGGAAAACATCGCTTAGGTCACAGTGGCGTAGTGTACAGTTCTGGTGATAAAACCGTAGAAAGTACATGTTTGTAAATTAAAGAATGTACAGATGATTCAACTGTTTATGTGATGAACATATGGACCAGGAGAGGCTTCAATAGGAATAGATACTTGTAGATGCTGAGGCAGAATCTAGTCGATCTTTGCAACATTTTGATGGGTGTTCATGGTGTTTGACTGGATAATGAGGATAATAATGTTACAATCCCAATATTCATTCACCAACCGAACAAAGTCCTTTGTCGTGATTCATGGTGACTTGTCATGAACCAGCTTTATTTTGAGGTATGTTGTCACCTCCCCCATTCCTGTTCAGGCACGCCGCACATCTTTACTCGGTCCGCCTTGGTCTAGTCGATCACGCGGTTGCCAAATACATTGATCCCTCTCCAATTCCCATACTGACCATTCTATCCTGGGTCACCTCCACTGTCAGAGTGGGAGGAAATGCAAATAGGAGGAACAGCATCTCATATTTCACTCGGGCAGCTTATAATTAAGCGATATGAATATTCAGTTCTCTAATTTCAAGTAACCCTTGCATCCCCTCTCTCTCTGCCCCATCACACCTCTGTCGACATACTAGGTTCACAGTTGTAATATAGACTTTCACTGTTTGTACCCACTCGTTATCGCGTTCTCCACAGTCAACAATGAACCAACGTGGGCTCCACCGTTCCATGATCACCGTTGCTGGCTTTGAATTGTCATTTCCAATACCTGTTGTTCATTTTTACTCTGCTCCGTTTCATATCTATCGTTTCCCTATCGCCTGACTTCTAGTCTGAAGAAGGGTCTCGACCTGAAACGTCGGCTATTCATTTTCTCCAGAGATGCTGCCGGACTCGCTGAGTTACTCCAGATTTTTATGTGTATCGGACAGAATATCAAACGATTAGACCTGCCCTTTGATAATTATGGCAAGACAACCCCCATACACAGAACCATTGAATTATTGAAGAGCCCTCCGCAATCATCTCTTATGGAAACAGTGGTCAACCCTTGGAGAATAATTTCAAGTGGCGCAATTGTAGAGTTGCTGTCAGAACACTTACATCGCTTGGGACCCGGGATCGATCCCGATTACGGGCGCTGTTTGTGTGGAGTTTGTATGTCTTCCCCGTGACCGCATGGGTCTTCTCCGAGATCTTCTGCATCCTGCCACATTCCCAACGACGTACAGGTGTGAGGGTCAATTAACATGGTATAAGTGTAAATTGTCCCTAGTGTGTAGGACTAGGGTTAGTGTGCAGTGATACGCTGGTCGGTGCGGACTTTGTGGGCCGAAGGGCCTATTTCTTCGCTATATCTCTAAACTAAACGGAAACATTGTGTGTGTCTCAATTTACACGCAGTAACCATGGATGCAGAGAAAGACCATTCCTCCCACTGGTTCAACCCTACATGCGAACAAAGCATTGCCTCACTCTGTAGAAGGCAAACCCTACGGAAATGTAACCACCCACTTCCATGTCTCACCGTGAGTCCCACCTCAACGACAATACATCTGACATCTGGTTATAAAACAGTAGTAAATAATGAGCGAAAACTGGAACTATAGTCATACAGTGATACAAGATGGAGCCAGACCCTTCGGCCCAACATACCTACACCCGCCAACATACCCGAACAACATTAGCCCCGTCTGCCTGTGCTTGGTCCATATCCCTCCTAACTTGTCCTATCCATGTACCAAACTGTTTCTTAAACTGTGGGATAATTCAAACCTCTGGCAGCGTGTTACATTCATCCACCATCCTTTGTATGAAAAAGTAACACCTCAGATTCCTAGTAAATCTTTTCCCGCTCTCTTGAACCTATGTCCACTAGTCCTCGATTCCCCAACTCTGGGCAAGAGATTCTATTCCTCTCATGATTTTAAACACCTCTATAAGATCACTCCTCACCCTTCTGCGCTCCAAGGAACAGAGACCCAGCCTACCACTCCCTATAGCTTAGACCCTCTAGTACAGGCAGTATCCTCGTACATCTTCTCTGAACCCTTTCAAGCCACTTTTGCAGATCTTGTTTTCGCTGTGCAGGTCAACGAGAGTCTAAGAGACATCCAGCCTGGATACAGTCCCTTTGGTCCAACTCGTCGGCGCTGACCAACATGCCCCATTTAGAGCTGAACACAGTTGTTCAGCTGCGGGGATCTGTTGAAGATGAATGATTTTATTACCAGGCAAGGCTGAAGGCTGCAGGGATAGATAGTTTACTTTCGAGATACAGCGCAGAAACAGGCCGTTCGGCCCATCGACTACGCGCCGTCCAGCGATCACCCCGTACACTGGCACTAACCGACACATACTAGGAACAATTTACATTTTTTCCGAAACCAATTAATCTACCAAATAATCTACAAACCTGAAGGTACACAAAATTGCTGGAGAAACTCAGCGGGTGCAGCAGCATCTATGGAGCGAAGGAAATGGGCGACGTTTCGGGCCGAAACCCTTCTTCAGATTGTCAATCTACAAACCTGTGCGCCTTTGGAGTGTGGGAGAGAAAAAAACAGCCGCAGAAACCCCACGCCATCACGGGGAGCAGGTACAAACTCCGTACAGACAGCATCCGTTGTCAGGATTGAACCCAGGGCTCTGGCGCTGTGCCGATAGAGATGCAAACAATGATGAGAGGCGTGGATGTAGTGAATACTAGAAACGATCTACAGAGGGTACTTGCAGAGCAAGTCCATAGCTCCATGTAAATGTCAACACAAGCAGATACCGTTATAAAAAGGTGCAACGTGTGCATGCGTTCATCGGTGGCGACATTGAATATAAGAATCAAGTTGTAGCTTCATAGAACTGTGGCCAGGCCGCATTTGGACCATTGCATGTAGTTCTGGTCGCTCCATTACAGGCTGGATATGAAGGGTCATGAGATGGTACAGAAGTGGTTCAAAGGAGTATACCTGAATTCGGGTGTACGAGAGGTTTGACAAACCTGGCCTGATTTATCTGAAGCATCAAAGATAGAAACATAGAAACATAGACAATAGGTGCAGGAGTAGAGGCCATTCGGCCGTTCGAGCCTGCACCGACATTCAATATGATCATGGCTGATCATCCAGCTCAGTATCCTGTACCTGCCCTCTCTAAATACCCCCTGATCCCTTTAGCCACAAGCACCACATCTAACTCCCCCTTAAATATAGCCAATGAACTGGCCTCAACTACATTATGTGGCAGAGAATTCTACAGATTTACCACTCTCTGTGTGAAAAATGTTGTTCTCATCTCAGTCGTAAAAGATATCCCCTTTATCCTTAAACTGTGACCCCTTGTTCTGGACTTCCCCAACATCGGGAACATTCGTCCTGCATATAGCCTATCCAACCCCTTAAGAATTTTGTAAGTTTCTATAAGATCCCCCCTCAATGTTCTAAATTCTAGCGAGTACAAGCCGAGTTTATCCAGTCTTTCATATAACATATATAACATATAACATATAACAAGTACAGCACGGAAACAAGCCATCTCGACCCTTCTAGTCCGTGCCGAACACGTATTCTCCCCTAGTCCCATATACCTGCGCTCAGACCATAACCCTCCATTCCTTTCTCGTTCATATAACTATTCAATTTATTTGTTAAATGATAAAAACGAACCTGCCTCCACCACCTTCACTGGAAGCTCATTCAACACAGCTACCACTCTCTGAGTAAAGTAGTTCCCCCTCATGTTACCCCTAAACATCTTTCCCTTAATTCTCAAGTCATGTCCCCTTGTTTGAATCTTCCCTACACATCAACTCTGTCTATCGCTCTCATCATTTTAAAGACCTCTATCAAGTCCCCCCTTAACCTTCTGCGCTCCAAAGAATAAAGCCCTAACTTGTTCAAACTTTCAACGTAACTTAGCTGCTGAAACCCAGGCAACATTCTAGTAAATCTCCTCTGACCTATCTCTATTTTGTTGACATCCTTCCTATAATTAGGCGACCAAAATTGTACACCATACTCCCGAATTGGCTTCACCAATGCCTTGCACAATTTTAACATTACATCCCAACTTCTATACTCAATGCTCTGATTTATAAAGCCCATCACACCAAAAGCTTTCTTTACCACCCTATCTACATGCGATTCCACTTTTCAGGGAACTGTGCACAGCTATTCCCAGATCCCTCTGTTCACCTACATTCTTCAATTCCCTACCATTTACCATGTACGTCCTATTTTGATTTGTCCTGACAAGATGTAGCACCTCACACTTATCAGCATTAAACTCCATCTGCCATCTTTCAGCCCACTCTTCCAACTGGCAAAAATCTTTCTGTAGTATCATATGCATACTTACTAATCCAATTTACCACCATCATCCATATCATTGATGTACGTGACAAACAACAGTGGACCCAACACAGATCCATGTGACATCCCACTAGTCACTGGCCTCCAACCTGACAATCAACCATTCACCATTACTCTCTGGCATCTCCCATTCAGCCACTGTTGAATCCATCTTGCTACTCCACCATTAATACCCAACCATTGAACCTTCTTAACCAACCTTCCGTGAGGAACCTTGTCAAAGGCCTTACTGAAGTCCATATATACAACATCCACTGCTTTACCCTCATCAATTTCCCGAGTAACCTCTTCAAAAAATTCAAGAAGATTAGTCAAACGTGACCTTCCAGGCACAAATCCATGTTGACTGCTCCTAATCAGACCATGTTTATCCAGATGCGTATATGTATTATCTCTAAGTATCCTTTGCATTAATTTGCCCACCACTAACGTCAAAGTAACAGCTCGATAATTGCTAGGTTTACTCTTATACCCATTTTTAAACAATGGAACAACATGCGCAGTACGCCAATCCTCCGGCACTATTCCCGCTTCTAATGACATTTGAAATATTTCTGTCATAGCCCCTGCTATTTCTACACTAACTTCCCTCAATGTCCTAGGGAATATCCTGCCCGGACCTGGAGACTTATCCACTTTTATATTTCTCAAAAGTGTCAGTACTTCCTCTTCTTTGATCCTCATAGTTTCCATAGCTAATCTACTTGTTTCCCTTACCTCACATAATTCAATATCCTTCTCCTTGGTGAATACCGAAGAAAATAAATTGTTCAATCTTCCCCATCTCTTTTGGCTCTGCAGATAGCTGTCCACTCTGACTCTCCAACTTTATCCCTCGTTATCCTTTTGCTAGTAATATAGCTGTAGAAACCCTTTGGATTTACTTTCACCTTACTTGCCAAAGCAACCTCATATTTTCTTTTAGCTTTTCTAATTTATTTCTTAAGATTCTTTTTACATTGCTCAAGCACCTCATTTACTCCATGCTGCCTATAATTATTGTAGATCTCCCTCTTTTTCTGAACCGTGTCCAATTTCCCTTGAAAACCAGGGCTTTTTCCAATTTTTACTATTTCATTTCAACCGAACATGGACATAAAGATTCTGTACTCTTAAAATTTCACCTTTAAATGTCTTCCATTTCTCTTCCACATCTTTCCCATAAAACAAACTGTTCCAATTTACTCCTTGTAAATCATTTCGCATCTCCTCAAAGTTAGCTTTTCTCCAATCAAAAATCTCAACCCTAGGCCCAGTTCTGACCCTCTCCATAATTGTATTGAAACTAATGGTATTGTGATCACTGGTCCCGAACTGTCCCCCAACGCATACCTCTGCCACTTGACCCGTCTCATTTCCTAACAGGAGTTCCAGCACCGCCCCTTCTCTAGTGGGTGCTCCTATGTATTGCTGCAAAGAACTATCCTGCACACATTTTACAAACTCCAACCCATCCAGCCCATTTACAGAATGTGTTTCCCAGTCTATGTATGGAAAATTGAAATCTCCCACAATCACTACCTTGTGCTTACTACTAATATCTGCAATATCCTTACATATATGCTCTTCCAATTCTCGTTCCCCATTTGGCGGTCTATAATACACACCTATAAGTGTTGCCACCCCTTTCCCATTTCTCAGTTCCGCCCAAATAGCCTCCCTAGACGAGTCCTCTAATCTATCCTGCCAAAGCACTGCTGTAATATCTTCGCTGAGAAGCAATGCAACACCTCCACCTCTTGCCCATCCAATTCTATTACACCTGAAGCAACGAAATCCTGGAATATTTAGTTTCCAATCACAGCCCTCCTGCAACCATGTTTCACTGATCGCCACAACATCATACGTCCAGGTGTCAATCCGGTCTCTAAGGACATCCACATTTCTTACCACGCTCCTAGCATTAAAATATACACATTTAAGAAACCCACCATTTCTTTTTCTCTGTTTATTGTCTTTTTCTTCTCTCTCCCCTACATTTTAGGTCAGAGTGCTACCATTCTCTGCCTCCTGCCTCACACACTGACTGCTAGCTTTCTTAATTCTAGTCCCTCCCCCCAACCATACTAGTTTAAAGTCTCCCCAGTAGCCTTTGCAAATCTCCCCGCCAGGATATTGGTCCCCCTCGAGTTCAAGTGCAACCCGTCCTTTCTGTACAGGTCGCACCTTCCCCAAAAGAGGTCCCAATGACCCAGAAACTAGAATCCATACACACTGCACCAGTCCCTCATCCAGGCATTTATTTTCTATCGTGCTCCATTCCTACTCTCACTATCGCATGGCACAGGCAGTCATCTGAGATTGTTACCTTTGCAGTCCTTCTCCTTAACTCTCTACCTAACTCCCTAGATTCTTCTTTCAGGACCTCTTCTCTTTTTTACCTATGTCGTTGGTACCTATATGCACCACAACCTCAGGCTCCTCTCCCTCGCATTTCAGGATTTCTTGGACACGTTCAGACACATCCCTGACCCTGGCACCAGGGAGGCAAACTACCATCCGGGTCTCCTGTCTGCGTCCACAGAATCGCCTATCCGACCACCTGACTATAGAGTCCCCTATTACAATTGCCCTCCCCTTCTTTTCCTTACCCTTCTGAGCAACAGGACTGGTCTTTGTGCCGGAGGCCCGGCCGCTGTCGCTGCCCCCAGGTAGGCTGTCTCCCCCAACCTTACTCAAGCATGAGTACTTATTTTAAAGGTGTACAGCCACCGCGGTACTCACCAGTCCCTGCCTCTGCCCGTTGCCCTTCCTAACTGTGACCCAGTTGTCTGTCTCCCGTGGTCTTGGAGTGGCCACCTCCCTGTAACTCCTTTCTATGACCTCCTCGCTCTCCCTGAGCAGACAGAGGTCATCGAGTTGCTGTTCCAGGTTCCTAACACGGTCCCTTAGGAGCACCTTCTCGACGCCCCTGGCGCAGATGTGGACATCTGGAGAGCACTCAGACTACATGACCTCACAGCTCCAGGCAACTCCTCCTCTCACCAACGGCTGCCCGGGCCTCTGTAGAAGCAAGCCCCGCGCTGTTTTTATACTCACAGCTCCAGGTAACTCCTCCTCTCACCAACAGCTCCCCGGGCCTCTGTAGAAGCAAGCCCCGCGCTGTTTTATACTCACAGCTCCAGGTAAGTCCTCCTCTCACCAACTGCTCCCCGGGCCTCTGTTGAAGCAAGCCCCGCGCTGTTTTTATACTCACAGTTCCAGGCAACTGCTCCTCTCACCAACGGCTCCCCGGGCCTCTGTAGAAGCAAGCCCCGTGCTGTTTTTGTACTCACAGCTCCAGGCAACTCCTCCTCTCACCAACGGCTCCCCGGCATATGAAAGTCCTGACATCCCAGCAATCAGCCTGATGAACATTCTCTGTACTCCCCATATGGCAAGAATGTCTTTCTTCAGATCAGGAGACCAAACATATAGAAGCACAGAAGAATAAGAGGGATATAGATAGGTTCGACAGTTAGGTTTTGTTTCCCCGCCGAGAGCAATGTCAATTATTAAACATAGAAACATAGAAACATAGAAATTAGGTGCAGGAGAAGGCCATTCGGCCCTTCGAGCCTGTATACCCATTCAATATGATCATGGCTGGTCATCCAACTCAGTATCCCGTACCTGCCTTTTCTCCATACCCTCTTAGACACAAGGGCCACATCTAACTCCCTCTTAAATATAGCCAATGAACTGGCCTCAGCTACCCTCTGTGGCAGAGAGTTCCAGAGATTCGCCACTCTCTGTGTGAAAAAGGTTCTTCTCATTTCGGTTTTAAAGGATTTCCCCTTTATCCTCAAGCTGTGACCCATTGTCCAGGACTTCCCCAATATCGGGAACAATCTTCCTGCATCTAGCCTGTCCAACCCCTTAAGAATTTTGTAAGTTTCTATAAGATACCCCCTCAATCTTCTAAATTCTAGCGAGTACAAGCCGAGTGTATCCTGTGTTTCGTCATATGGAAGTCCTGACATCCAAGGAATCAGTCTGGTGAACCTTATCTGTACTCCCAATAGGGCAATAATGTTTTTCTTCAGATTAGGAGACCACACATATAGAAGCACAGAAGAGTAAGGGATAAATAGATAGGTTCGACAGTTAGGTTTTGTTTCCCCGCCGAGTGGAAATGTCAAAGATTAAAGGGCTCAGCTTTAAGGTCAGAGGAGGATATTTCAAAGGAAATGTGCAGGGCAACATTTTGTTTGCACAGAGAGCGGCGAGTTCCTGGAACGCGTTGACAGGGAAGGTGGTGTGGAGAGATAGCGGTGTTTAAGAAGGTGTTGATAGACGGAGGGATATGGTGAGATATGGAAGGATATGAAGTAATATGAATAGATAGGGAAGGAAATTAATCACATAGAGTATGAGGAGATTACTTTAACGTGTATCATGTTCGACACAGACATTGTTGGCACACGTGCCTGTCCCTGTACTATATTCGATAGACTTTCAAACATGCCAGTTGTATCTAAAACTAGATGATGTGGGTTTAGGGATAGTTAGTTGGTTTAAGGGGATCTGAAGAACAATTAACCCCTCAGAGGCTGATTGTAATCTGGAACATACTGGAGCAGCAACTCACAATATTTAAGACCTATGTGGACAATCACTTTAGACCTCAGTGTATAGAAGGTTGCTCTCCAAGTGTTGGTGAATGGGATCAGTGTAGACGGGCATTTGATTTGCAAGCAGAGAGAAGGTGACTCTGACTCCATTTCAGTGCGGGCGATCCACTTTAGCCACAGTACGTGAAACAAGAATGGAACTTGTAAAGGAAGCTAGACGTTGTCCATAGTCCTTTAACTAGGTCTTTATTTAAACACTAATAACACACACGTTCCAGTACTAACCACAACTGGTCTACACACGTACTGGAACCTAACAGAGAGAGAACATGCAGAGACTACAGTTATACTACAGAATGTGGGAGGGACAATATGCTAATGAGGTAGTTACATATATGGTTGCATGCATAACCATCTACATCCCTTCCCTTAAGATAAATAGCAGCAGCAGGCAATTATACAGACCTGCACATAATAGCAATAATAGTCAGAGAACATCTTAAACTAAGCATAATCACCATACCGATCAGGAGCCCGCACAACTCTGCCAGAGCGAGTCCGTACACCACCCTCACTCCCCTCTCCCAAAGGCAAAGGCAGCGAAGATCGGGGGGACGGAATAAGCAGCAATGCAGGACGGGGACTAGAGACCGGCGAGGCCAAAACCGAACTAGAAGGGGAGGACGAAAAAGAAGAACCGACAGGAGAGGACCTTGGGGAAAGAACAGGAGAGCCGAGATCAGGTTTCACAGGAGCAGGTTGGGTAGGCGCTGGAATGACAGCAGGGGCACATGGGATAGCCCGAGGAGGAGGAACAGGTAAAAGAGTGGATGTGGACGGGAAAGAAACCGGTGGAGGAGGCTCACGGACAGCACGCAAATGCTGGCGACTGCGACGATATACAGTACCCTCGTAATCCACCAAATAGGAGCGAGGGGAGTCAGCCAACCCTACAACAGTAGCAAGCTTGGAAAAACCGGTAGGAGTCTGCATGCGAACCACCTGGCCCGCGGAGAGGGAAGGTAGAGGACGACAAGACTTGTCATGAGACCGGCGCTGGATCTCATGGCGATGAGATATGCGGCGGTGGACCGCCTCAGGGGAACGAACCACAGGAGTCAGGGGTTGTTGAGAAATGGGCATAGGAGGACGGAGAACGCGAGACATGAGCCGTTGGGCAGGAGAACCCAAAACCCCATCGCGAGAAACATTACGTAAATTCAAAAGTCCTTGGTAGAAATCACAATTAGACAAGCGAGACTGTTCCAACAAAGTATTAGCACTGCGCACAGCACGTTCTGCCAGCCCGTTGCTCTGAGGGAACTCCGGGCTGCTAGTGTAATGGGCAAAGTTCCACTTAGTCGCAAAGGCAGCGAATTCAGCACTAGTGAACTGCCGGCCGTTGTCAGTTTGTAGCTTCACTGGAGATCCAAACGTGGCAAAGTGACGGCGCAGCTTACTGAAGACCATCTCCGAGGTGATGGTGGGAAGAAGGTCCACATCAAACCAAGATGAATATGAGTCAACAAGTACCAGATAGTTCTTCCCACGTCACTCAAAGATATCGGCGGCCAGCGAAGACCAGGGCATTTCAGGTGCCGGCTGTTGTAGCAGGGGTTGTCGTTGATGGTGAGGGGCCGTGGAGTTGCATGCAGCACACGCAGCAACCCGAGCCTTGATGTACTTGGCCATAGCAGGCCAATAGTATTGCCCCTGGGCATGGGCAACGGTGGCGTCAGCACCCGGGTGCCCGGAGTGTGCAGCAGAATAGTAGGCATCATACAACGAGGCAGGAATAACCACTTTGTGACCCTTAATGACAATTCCATCCCGAAGTACAAGCTCGTCCCGAACAAGGAAGAACGGCCTCACGGCAGCAGGCAGGGAGTGTGGCTTGCAGGGCCAACCACGCAGACTAACAGCCGATAGCTGCTGCAAATCAGAGTCAGCAGCGGTGTGCTCAATCAGTGTCTGCAACTGCTTGGACGGGACAAAATTAACGTTGAGGACATGCAGAACAGATTGTTCATATGGATGCTGTACACAGGAGGACAAAGGCGCCCGCGTCAGGGCATCAGCAACATGCATTTCCGTGCCCTTCTTGTACACTATGTCAAACTCAAAGCGTTGCAGCTGCAACATCGTCCGCTGCAACCGGGCCGGGGCAGCATGAATGGGCTTATTAATTATGGTAACCAGCGGCTGGTGGTCCGTTTCGACTGTGAACCGCACACCGTAAAGAAAATCTCTAAACTTCGAACAGGCAAACACCACAGCCAGGAGCTCTTTCTCGATTTGAGCATACCTCTGCTCCGTGTCAGTCATAGTGCGAGAAGCAAACGAGACAGGCAGCAGAGAATCACATTCGCAGAGCTGCATGCAGGCAGCACCGAGGCCAAAACGGGAGGCATCACAGGTCACGACAATCGGCAACTTTAGGTCAAAGAATCGCAGTACAGGAGTGTCAATCAGCTGCTTTTTTAAAGCGTCAAAAGACAGTTGGTGTTGTGGGCTCCAAGACCAGGCAACGTCCTTCTTGGTCAGAAGGCGCAGCGGCGCACTTAGCTCACTGAGGCGCGGGATAAACTTGCCCAAATAATTCACCATCCCGAGAAACCTTTGCAGACCTGCAACATCAACAGGGGCAGGACATTCTGAAATAGCCGTGGTCTTGGCAGGGTCGGGCTTCAGACCCCGAGAGGTGAAAATGTGTCCGACGTAAGAGACCTCAGACAGACGGAACCGGCACTTGGAGGGATTCAGCTTGAGGTTTATCTGACGAGCACGGTCGAGTACCCGGCGGAGATTGCGGTCATGCTCCTCGACATCCCGGCCGTACACAAGGATGTCATCTACAATGATGGCACATGGGAGCCCCGCAAACAACTGCTCCATGGAGCGCTGGAAGACTTCGCTGGCGGAGCTAATCCCGAAAGGCATTCTGAGGAACTTGTACCTCCCAAAAGGCGTGGCGAAAGTGGTGAGGTCGGACGACTTGCTGTGCAGAGGAATCTGCCAGAAGGAGCTTCTGGCATCAAGAACAGAAAACACGGTGGCTTGGCCCACCTGGGCAGCTACATCCTCGACAGTCCGCATAGGGTAGTGTGGTCTCTTGATGGCAGTATTCAGATCCTTCGGGTTGATGCAGACGCGAATCTCGTTCTTGCCCTTCTTCATGGTTGCGACCATGGTGGACACCCAACTGGTGGGCTCGCTGACAGCTTCCAGGACCCCCAGGTTCACCATTTTGTCCAGCATAGCTTTAACCTTGTCCTTCATTGCAAACGAAACCCTATGAGACGGACGGCACACTGGGGTGACAGATGAGTCAATGGCAATCTTGTATACGAGAGGGAGCTTCCCCAACTTGTCATCAAAAAGATCGTGGTATTCGGACACGGGGTCTAACTTTACCCGCATCTCATGGACTGTACTGTCAAACGCAACCAGGCCCAGATCCTGGCAAGCCTGATTACTTAGCAGAGGCACACAATCACAGTCCAAAACAAAAAAACGATAAATCACGAGATGTCTTCTGTAGCTTGCAGTGGAAAGTTACCCTCCCCACAGGAGTCAGCTCCTCCCCACCGTAGGCTCTCAGCACCGATCGATCAGCAGACAGTTGCTCATTATTCCTTATCTTGTGGAAGAGCTTTGTTGAAATAACAGAGACTTTAGCTCCAGTATCCAATTTCGCTGTGAAGGTCTTGTTATTGACAGTGACTAGCACCGATGGATCGGGGAGGCGAGTCTGGTTGTGCAGCAGAGCGTAAACACTAGCATCCCCCATCGAAATGCTGGAGTCAGACTCGAGGGCGGAATCCTCTTCAAGCTGAGAATCAAGGACATGGTCGAGCCTTTGTAGATTGTTGAGCACCTGGCGAGGTGGCTGAGCCACGTTCCCACGGGAACGGCAAACGGACGCGAAATGGTTAAGCTTTCTGCAGTAGTTACAGGCTTTTCCGATAGCAGGACAAGCAGCCTGTGGCAAGTGACCATATCCACAATTAGAGCACTTTCTGGCACCCTGGGGGCGGGGGACAAACTGGGGGCGAAACTGTGATCTGGAATTACCGGGTGCCCTTCGTGGCACGGACAGAGTAGCCACAGCGATGGTGCAGTTCCCAGAACCCCTCTCCCTACTGGCCGGAGTAACGACCTCAGCTAGCCTGCAGGCATGCACAGCTTCATTTAACGTGAGGTCAGGTTTCCGCATTAAATCAGTTCGCAGCTTTTGATCATTCCATTAACCAGTATGTCCCGCGTGAGCTCGTCACGTAACTCACCAAAACGACAGCGCTGCGACAGGTGGCGGAGGTCAGCAATAAAACATTCCACCGGCTCCCCAGGCTGCTGCTTGCGGGAGAACAAACGTGTTCGCTCCCAGATACGATTTGAAGGCAGGTCACAGATCTCCGTAAACTTTCTCAGTAGACAGGCAGGGTCGTTAGGAGATTCAGCAGGCTCTACAACCTGGTCAGCCGCGTCCAGGACTGTTGGACGGTATTCAAAGTGGTTAGCTCTCCTCATGGCATCAGGTCCAGCGAGATTCAGCAGCAAGGATGCTCTGAGAGCAGGAGAGTCATTGTGGTGTGCGTTATTCACATAATGATTGTAGTCCATTACAAACGTCTCCCACCGCTCCGCGATGTCAGCATCAAAAACTAACGGGGAGTGCTTGCGACACGACGAAGCCATCCTTGCACACACTTACAAGATAAATGTAATCCCACTTCTGACCCCATGTAAAGGAAACTAGACGTTGTCCATAGTCCTTTAACTAGGTCTTTATTTAAGCACTAATAACACACGTTCCAGTACTAACCACAACTGGTCTACACACGTACTGGAACCCAACAGGGAGGGAACATGCAGACACTACAGTTATACTATAGAATGTGGGAGGGACGATATGCTAATGAGGTAGTTACATATATGGTTGCATGCATAACCATCTACACATTTAGATGGGTACATGGATTTTTAGGTGCAGAGGTATATGGGCCAAATGCAGGAAGGACTAGTGCAGATGGGACACGTTGGTTGCTGTGGGCAATTTGGGCTGAAGGGCCAGTTTCCATGCTGTATTACTGACTCAAGACCCAATCCTATATCTTAGTTTGTCCTCCACCTACCCCATGTCATCATTTTGAAAACCTTTTTAATATAGCTCCTAATTTCCCATTTTCCGATCTCATTACTCAACCATCTTGGAAACCTGTTCATAAACCTCTCCTATATCTACCTGTCTGTGATGTACTGCTATATACTTATTCCGTGGTACTTTATTGTTACATGTACCAAGGTGCGGTGAAACTCAGTAAATCTGTACATACATGAGCACAATCAACCCAACTGTGTAAGAATAGTACATTACACTGAGACAGTACACGAGTTGTCACATTTCTGGTGCCTTCATGTTCCAAAGTTCTTAAAAAATACAGAGTCTTGTCCTTCAACGCCCATTGTCTTGGCAGTGGATAGACACAGGGTGCTGGCCTAACTCAGCCTGTCAGGCAGCATCTCTGGAGAAACAAATATGGGTGATGTTTTGTGTCCAAACCATTCATCGGACTTAGCAGTGGCTGTCTTGGTCTTGACAATGGGTCGGTGTTGCAGCGATCAAAACAAGACTAAAGATGGTGGAATCCATGAAAAGCATCAAGGGAACACAAGTTTGTGGTTTGTTTATTGTCACTGGTACTGAGGTACCATGAACAACTTTTGTTGCATGCTAACCAGTCAGCAGAAAGACAATACATGATTACAGTCGAGCCATTCACAGTGTACAGATTTATGGTCTCGACCCGAAACACCACCTATTCCTTTTCTCCAGAGATGCTGCCTGAACCGCTGAGTTACTCCAGCATTTTTGTGTCTATCCAAAACTGATGGGTCTTGGTGGCATGTCTTAACCTATCCATGAAACATGGTGCAACATCAACATACGGTGAATCTGTGGAATTCTCTGCCGCAGAAGGTAGTTGAGGCCAGTTCATTGGCCATGACATTATCATCTTATTCAACGAGAATTGTAGGATTGAGATTAATGTATTCGTTTTGTTTCTTTTGGAAACTTGGGACATAGTCCACTGGGAACAATGTTTTATTTTCTCAGACGAGTGACATCCAAAAGCTGGAGTAACTCAGCAGGTCAGACAGCATCTCTGGGGAAAAGGAATGGGTGATGTTTCTGGTTGAGAACCTTCTCAATTATTAATTGAAATAAGATAAAACTTGTCTTCGATATTTCTTTTAAATGTCATAAATTGAGGATGTCCATGCTAGACTTTGACAAAGATATATGAAGCAAGCACTTCTGCTTGACATGTTTAGGCATCAGTTTAAATGGTAACTGGAAACATATTGATGTGACTTGTGGAGGCCTGGTTAGTGGGCAGATCGAGCAGCAGCTGCACGGAGAGGTGATAGAAGGAGCCGATGGCATTGTGCTGGGCCAGGCCGACTTTTACTGTAGAGACCCACTGCAGCCAGGACACCGGGCCTTAATGTGAGAATATAACAATTGCATGTGCCCTTGTCCGGGTCAAGATCAAACTTTTCAGCGACTTGGAAGTGTAAAGATGACACTGGGATGTGGCGACTCTCTGCGTGATATTCCAACACAAGATCTATTGTACTACTGGATTGTGTGATATGCTGGATAGCACGCAGAACAAGCATTTCATTGTATCTGTGACAATAAAGAAACCATTGCTCTCTCTGACAGCAGAGGTCTGTGCACCATCTACAAAGTACGTCTGGTGTGTGGCATAGAATGCTCTCCACTTGTCAATAGTGTTTTATTGTTACGTCCCAAATGACAATGACATTCTAACTTGCAGCAGCTCAACAGAATATGTCAACATAATACTCTGTAAATAATATAATAAACAGAAAAAAGTTATATATATATATATATATATTTGCACACACACACACAGACACGCACGACAATTTACAATTTTATAAATAGAATTCACCTACAAACCTGTACGTCTTTAGAGTGTGGGAGGAAACCGGAGCTCCCAGAGAAAACCCACATGGTCATGTGGAGAAACTCCACATGGATAGCAAAAATATGTTAATTTTTGTGGAAGTGCATTCTTGTTATTTGATTTTCTAAAGCATCCATTGCATTTATTTGTATTTCTTGCTGTATTGTTACAGGGAAGTTTCTTCACTGGAATTGATTGTGATGAGCTTGTGGAAACCATGATCCACCAGTACAAATGAGTGAACATTGGTGATTTTGAGCTAAATTCAAACAAAGTATTTAGTATGGGGGGCAATGTGAGCTGTGAGGAGGATGCTAGGAGGGTGCAAGGTGACTTGGATAGGTTAGGTGAGTGGGAAAATGCATGGCAGATGCAGTATAATGTGGATACATGTGAGGTTATCCACTTTGGTGGCAAAAAAAGGAAAGTAGACTATTATCTGAATGGTGGCCGATTAGGAAAAGTGGAGATGCAACGAGACCTGGATGTCATGGTACACCAGTTAATCAAAGTTGGCATGCAGGTGCAGCAGGCAGTGAAGAAAGCGAATGGTATGTTAGCATTCATAGCAAAATGATTTGAGTATAGGAGCAGGGAGGTTCTACTGCAGTTTTGGTGAGACCACACCTGGAGTATTGCGTACAGTTTTGGTCTCCAACTCTGAGGAAAGACATTCTTGCCATAGAGGGAGTACAGAGAAGGTTCACCAGACTGATTCCCGTGATGTCAGGACTTTCATATGAAGAAAGACTGGATAGACTCTGCTTGTACTCGCTATAATTTAGAAGATTGAGTTCTTATAGAAAGTTGCAAAATTCTTAAGGGATTGGATAGGCTAGATGCAGGAAGGTTGTTCCCGGTTGTTGGGGAAGTCCAGAACAAGGGGTCACAGTTCAAGGATAAGGGGGGAATCTTTTAGGACCGAGATGAGAAAAACATTTTTCACACAGAGTGGTGAATCTGTGGAATTCTCTGCCACAGAAGGTAGTTGTGGCCACAGTTCATTGGCTACATTTAAGAGGGAGTTAGATGTGGCCCTTGTGGCTAAATGGATCAGGGGGTATGGAGAGAAGGCAGGTACAGGATACTGAGTTGGATGATCAGGCATGATCATATTGAATGGTGGTGCAGACTCGAAGGGCCGAATGGCCTACTCCTGCACCTATTTACTATATTTCTATGTTTCTATTCTCATTGTTATTCACCTGACGGAGAAAAGGATAGAAAATCAGATGCTAATGTCACAGGATGACCAATAACACTTCTGACTCTGATTGTTGTTAATGTTTCATAAATGAACTCTTTTTGTAAATGTAACATTTTTTCCTGAATATGATGGAAATGAGCAGCACAGCTGGTAAAGCTGCTGCCTCACAGCGCCAGAAATCCAGATTCATTCCTGACCTTGGGTGTTGTCTGTGTGGAATTTGCATATTCTCTCTTTGACAGAATACGTTTCCACCAGTTGTCCTCCAGTTTCCTTCCACATGCCAAAGACATGTGAGTTTTGAAGGTTAATTGGTTTCTGTAAATTGTCCCTAGTTTGTAGGGAGTGGATGAAAAATTGGGATAATATGGAACAATAGGTACAGGAGTAGAGGCCATTCGGCCCTTCGAGCCAGCACCGCCATTCAATATGATCATGACTGATCAACCACAATCAGTACCCTGTTCCTACCTTCTCCCCATATCCCCTGACTCCGCTATCTTTAAGAGCCCTATCTAGCTCTCTCTTGAAAATATTCAGAGAACCGGCCTCCACCGCCCTCTGAGGCAGAGAATTCCACAGACTCACAACTCTCTGTGTTAAAAAGTGTTTCCTCATCTCTGTTCTAAATGGCTTACCTCTTATTCTTAAACTGTGGCCACTGGTTCTGGACCCCCTCCAAAATGCGGAACATGTTTCTTCAACTCTTAATCTTATGTTTCAATAAGATCCCCTTTCATTGAACAGGTGATCGATTGTTGACGCTGTGTGCTATAGGGCCTGTTTCTATGCTGTATCTTTAAACAAAATCATTCCCAGTTTTTATTACCAATTATAATCTGTCTCACCAGAGCTGTATTGAAATCATTGAACGCAGAAAATTAATGAAGGTAATAATCAGATGTCAACAGTGCTGTTTTATGTTTAATTTAATGTGGCTCACAAATAAGTTGATTGTATTAAATTTAGCCCTTTAGTAATCGAAATTTAGCACAATATCTTTCTTCAGTTATGACTGTACCTAATCCCAGCTCTCTGTCTCGATATTCAGAGTTCAATTAACTTGGCAGATAAGCTTTAAATATTCCAGTACCATGTGTGTTAGCCTTGCTGGGTTTGAATCCTCTTCCGCTCCCCTGTCATATGGGGTTCCACAGGGTTCGATTCTGGGGCCCCTGCTTTTCTCGCTGTACATACTTCCTCTGGGTTCCATCCTTAGAAAGCATGGCATCTCTTTCCAGTGTTATGCAGATGATACCCAGCTTTATTTGCCGCTGAGGGGGGAAGACGCCTTTTCTGTAAAATCGCTTATGTCTTGTCTTGATGACATTAAGTCCTGGTTGGCCCTAAACTTTCTTGGATTTAGTGAAAAGAAGACAGAGGTGATTTTATTTGATCCCAATGGCTGCCGTGAACCTCCATTTGTTGATTTAGGTCCATTGTCAAGGTACGTGAAGCCAACAGTTGTGAACCTGGGTTTTAGGATGGACAGTGACTTTAAATTAGATCGCCAAATATGCGCGGTGGTTAAGTCCAGCTTCTTTCACCTAAGGAAGCTGGCGAAGGTGAAGCCCATTCTCGAGCAGCAGCATTTTGAGACAGTAATCCATGCCTTTATTGCATCTAGGCTGGATTACTGTAATGCACTCTATTTTAGTGTTGCTCGTTCTTCACTGGCTCGTCTCCAGTTGGTTCAGAATGCTGCTGCTCGCCTTTTAACAGGGACTCGAAAGAGGGAGCACATATCGCCAATTCTGGCCTCCCTACACTGGCTCCCGGTGCACTTTCGAGTTCATTTTAAGATACTGTTATTTGTTTTTAAATCTCTGAATGGGCTCGCCCCGCCTTACCTCTCTGAGCTGCTCCACCCATACGCTCCTGCCCGGTCCCACAGGTCAGCTGGTCAGCTGCTCCTGGAGGTACCGAGGTCTAGTCGGTGGCTCAGAGGGGATAGAGCCTTCTCTGTTGCTGCTCCGGCACTCTGGAACACCCTGCCGTTGCACATCAGACAGGCCCCCTCACTGTCCATCTTCAAATCCAGTGTTAAAACACATTTGTACTCCCTGGCTTTTGACCATGCCTGAGGCTTTGCTTCTGTTTGTGGTGTTTTTGATGTTTCTTTATTTTACATGTCTTTTCCTACTATTTCTTTTGATTGTTATTTTTGGTGCGTATTAACTTTTTTGTCAATGATTAGTGATGTACAGCACTTTGTTGCAGCTATGTTTGTTTTTAAAGTGCTCTATAAATATTATTATTATTATTATTATTATTCCCACTGATATATATTCCATATGACCCTGGAAATGTAATTATTCTACTGAATTGTGTTTACAAAAAGACGCAATGGCCCGATATAGTCTAGATATTAAGTAGAATAAATGTAATTACAAAGAATAATATTTTCAAAATAAGGGGAGAAAATCCCCCACAAGTGCGGGAGTAATTCAGGAGATCAGGCAGCATCTCTTTAGGACATGGACAGGCCATGTTTTAGTCCGAAGAAAGGCAACGTTACAGACAAGAACTGAGTCACTCCCACACTTTGATTTATTTGTGGCAAAACAGCATCTGCAGTTCCTTGTAGCTACTTAAACTGGGATTTATTGGTCCTTCTCATAGTTTGAATCTACTGTAAATGAAGTGGTTTGACAAGCAATGTACTGTGTTAGCGTTGAAAGCATATTTATAATTTGTTACAATACAAGAAAATGGACAAATTGTAACATACGTGGGTCGATTTCCCAAGATTAACGATGTTTTACATTTCACTTAAATTTACATCCATACGCTCAGGGGCTATAATAAAATCCTTGGTTTAACCAGCAAAAATGCATGCACCGCTCCATAGTAATGAACAGCAGCGATGCGATTCAATTGTAAAGTGAATTGCAAACTTCCCTGGACTGTCTGAATGGTACTTGTGTCCCCGCTCACTGTTCACATTGTTCCCAATGTAAGGGGCAAGATATAACCACATAACAATAACCATATAACAATTACAGCACGGAAACAGGCCATCTCGACCCTTCTAGTCCGTGCCGAACACGTATTCTCCCCTAGTCCCACATACCTGCACTCAGAACATAACACTCCATTCCTTTCCCATCCACATAACTATCCAATTTGTTTTTAAATGATAAAATCGAACCTGCCTCCACCACTTCCATTGGAAGCTGATTCCACACAGCCACCACTCTCTGAGGCAAGAAGTTCCCCTCATGTTACCCCTAAACTTAAGTCCTTAATTCTCAATTAATGTTCCCTTGTTTGAATCTTCCATACTCTCAGTGGGAAAAGCTTATCCACGTCAACTCTGTCTTCCCCTCTCATCATTGTAAAAACCTCTATCAAGTCCCGATGTTGGGGAAGTCCAGGACAAGGGGTCACAGCTTAAGGATAAGGGGGAAATCCTTTAAAACCGAGATGAGAAGAACTTTTTTCACACAGAGAGTGGTGAATCTCTGGAACTCTCTGCCGCAGAGGGTAGTCGAGGCCAGTGCATTGGCTATATTTAAGAGGGAGTTAGATGTGGCCCTTGTGGCTAAGGGGATCAGAGGGTATGGAGAGAATGTAGGTACGGGATACTGAGTTGGATGATCAGCCATGATCATATTGAATGGCGGTGCAGGCTCGAAGGGCCGAATGGCCTACTCCTGCACCTAATTTCTATGTTTCTAAGTCCCCCCTTAACCTTCTGCGCTCCAAAGAGTAAAGCCCTAATTTGTTGTTAAATGCGAGATGAGCTTCTCTACGCTTGGTCATAGTCGATGATTGAAAAGCCATGTTCATTGAGTCCATTTAAAAGGAACCCAAGAAGTGAATTTTAAAGTGAAAGTCGATGGGATATTTTGTTTTGAATGAGTAGAATTAACAATTGCATGTGTTTTTTTATTTAGTGAATGCAAAATATTTTCCCAATGTGGAAATGTCAAAGACTAGAGGGCAAAGCTTTGTGAGAAGGGCAGAGTTGAAAGAAGATGTACAGGGTACGTTCTTTTTTCACACAAAGGGTGGTGTGCCTGGAATGTGCTGCCAGGGGAGGTGGTGGAAGGAAGCAGACACGATTGTGGGATTGAAGTAAGTAAATAATATTTAGTTATATAGCGCTTTTAAATTAAATCACTTTGAAGCCAAAGTGCTTTACAGAGATTAGATTAGATTAGATTTCCATACATCCATATAAAAAGCAACAAAGCCAGAGGCCACTATAGAATTCAACATGAAACGTCCACCCACAGCAGAATCCACTGTGAGGGAAGGCAGAAACAAGTCCAGTTCTCCTCCTCCTCATAGTCCACCCGAGGTCGGGGTCTATATGTGGCCTCCTCAGCCAGCCCGGTGTATTCAGGCCCTCTTGCCGTGAAGCTGGAACATCGGCGTTGGGTGAACACTCTTCAGCGGCTTGGACTGAAGCGGCCGCTTCATCCCCGGAGACTGCGGCACCCAAAGACCTCAGGCCGCGCCGGTTGGAGCACCGACTCTGGCGATCTAGGATCCCAGGCTCCACGATGTCTTACATTCAGCGCCGCCCGCCCGCCCGCCCGCCCGCGGCTGGACGCTCCGCAGCCACAGCTCCTCCATGTTGTAGTCGGCGGGCGGTCACAGCGCCCACGGCGGAGTTTACCGCATGGCGACCCGGTAAGGCATCGCCCGCTCCGTGTTGGTGTCCCAGCGTTGCACCACTGGCGAAGCTGTAGTCCCAGCAGGTCACGCTGCTCCAGCGCTGCTCCAGCTCAATGGTAGGCTGCACGGAGAGGACCAAGATGCGGTTCGGAGGAAAACCGACCAGGTAGGACTGGGATTAACACATCCCCCCCCCCCCCCCCCCCCATTAATGATTAGACCTCCTTTCAGGCTTCTAGATAGGTATGCGGATGTACAGGGAATAGAAACATAGACAATAGGTGCAGGAGTAGAGTCCATTCGGCCCTTCGAGCCTGTACTGCCATTCAATATGATCATGACAGATCATCCTGAATGGAGGGATCTGGACCACATGTAGGCAGAGGAGAATAATTCGACGACATTATGTTCGACGTGGACATTGTGGGCTGAATGACCTGTTCCTATACTTTTCTATGTTCTAGAAAGTCAAGATGTCATCAAATGAGTTCCGCAAAGGATCCAAAATTGTTTTAAGTTTAGC
>JAWMAR010000738.1:549323-595972 GCA_036785375.1 Leucoraja ocellata | reverse complement strand
GTGAGTTTCAATGAGGTCCCCCTTCAACCTTCTAAACTGCAGCGAGTACAGGCCCAGTGCTGCCAAACGCTCATCATATGCTAACCCACTCTTTCTTGGAAACATTCTTGTAAACTTTCTGTGGATCCTCTCCAGAGCCAGCACATCCTTCCTCAGATATGGGACCCAAATGTGCTCACGGTACTCCAAATGCAGCCAGACCAGCGTTGTATAGAACCTCAGCATTACATCTCTGTTTTTGTATTTCAGTCCTCATGATATGAATGCGAACATTGAATTTGACTTCCATTTCGACCTTAAGATCCTTCTGTACATCAATGTTGTTAAAGATCATCCTATTAATTATATTTTCTCCTTACATTCGACCTCCCAAAGTGCAGCACATCACAGTTCCTTGGGTTAAACTCCATCTGCCATTTCTCTGCCCATTCTGTAGTTGATCTCTGTTCCACGGATGGTGGAAACGGTGCATGTTGTAGTTTCAGGTGGAGACCCTGCATTCACAGACCCTGATGCAGAGTCTCAGTCCGAAACAGCCACAGACCCTTTTCTACCCCTTTCATCTCCACAGATGCTGCTCGACCCGCTGAGGTCTTATAGGCTGCGGTTTTCTTTTAATAATGTCATATAGCATGGAAACAGGCCATTCGGCCCAACTCATTCATACCGGCCCTTTTAAGCTAGTCGCATTTGCCCACATTTGGGCCACACCCCTGTAAACATTTCCTATCCATGTACCTGTCCTAGTGTCTCTAGTGCGGTTATAGTGCCTGTCTCAGACACATACTCTGGCAACTCGTTCCATACCCACCACCCTCTGTGTAATGAATCTGCTCCTCAGCTTTCTATCAAATCTTGTCCCTCGCAGCTTACACCTGTGTTCTCTGCTTTTTGATTCGCCGACCCTGAGTAAGAGACTGTGCATTTTCCATTTCATAAAGTTATACACCTCCATTAGATACCCCTCAGCCTCCTGCACTACAAGGAACACAATCCTAGCCTGCCCAACCTCTCCCTGTAGTTCAGGCAACTGAATCCTCCTTCCACAACCAGAGAGCAGAGCTGAACTACTATCTACCTCAATGTTGACCCCAGGACTATCCTTGATTGGACTTTGCTGGCTTTACCTTGCACGTTACTACACTATACATGATTCCCTCTCAATAATAATAATAATAAGAATAAGTTTTATTTATGGGCGCCTTTCAAGAGGCTCAAGGACACCTTACAACAATTTAGCAAGTTGAGGAAAACATGTAAGGGGAATGAAATAAATAGTAGAGACATGACTAGTACACAAATTAAAGACAAAATTCAATAGAAAACACAATATGAGGCAAATCAAGCATAGATGAAAAGGGAGGGGGACGTGGGGCTAAGGATAGGCAGAGGTTAAGAGATGGGTCTTGAGGCGGGACTGGAAGATGGTGAGGGACACGGAATTGTGGATCAGTTGGGGGTGGGAGTTCCCGAGCCTGGGAGCTGCCCTGGAGAAGGCTCTGTCCCCACAACTGCGGAGGTTGGACTTGTGGATGGAGAGGAGACCGGCTGATGTGGATCTGAGGGACCGTGAAGGTTGGTAGGGGGAGAGGAGGTCAGTGAGATATGGGGAGGCCAGATGGTGGAGATCTTTGTAGGTGAGGATCAGGATTTTGTAGGTGATCCGGTGGGAGATGGGAAGCCAATGAAGACTGGATTTGAGGACTGGAGTGATGTGATGCCATGATTTGGACCAGTTGGTGTCGGTTGATGTAGGTGGACTCTCAATGTTCCCTCATCACATATTACACTGTGAATGGCTGGATTGTAATCATGTGTTGTCTTTCTGCTGACTGGATAGCCCGCAACAACAGCAGTTCACTGTACCTGGGTACATGTGACAATAAACTAAACTAAACTAAACCAGGCACTCGAGTCCTGGCAACATCCTCGTCAATCTTCAATGTACTCATTGCAGCTTAATAACATTGTTCGTGTAGCAGGGTGACCCAAACACAACACAATACTCCAAGTGTGACCTCACCAACATCTTACACAACTGCAACGTCATCTCCCAGTTTCCAAACTCAATCCGCTGCTGATGGAGGCCAATCCACCAAGAACCTTCTTCACCAGCCTATCCACCAGTGACACCACATTGTTGACGGAGGTCACGGGGCTGTGGGGTTAAAGTGTAGAGGTCACGGGCTGTCAGGTTGAAGCTTCTTACCTGGGACAGGATGTACCTGTGACAGATTGATGGGCCGGTCCCAGGGATGGGGGATGCGCCGACGAGCTGCGACTGAGTCGACTGGGAGCGGAATGTCCAGAGTTTGTGAGCATGAGAGGGAGGTGACTGACTCTTACACAAAGCCCACGGGGCTGAACAGACTGTGTCCCCCCGGCTGAGGGGTCTGTGGCCAGGGTCAGTCTCCGATCAAGGGGAGAAATGTCCGCACTGAGCCGGGGTGGAGAATGTTTGTAATCCTCACCCCCAGAGCACTGTGGAAGCTGCGTCACCGAGGGCATTCAATGTTCCCGATGTATCCATGTTGTTCCCCACAGAGCAGGGGATGGGGCGTGGGGTTGTGGACGAGGGATGGGACAGGGAGGTGGAGGGGGGGGGGGCAGAGGGTGAGGACAATGACGGTGAGAGGGAGGTGGAGGGGGTAGAGGGTGAGGACAATGACGGTGAGAGGGAGGGGGAGGTTGGGGTGAGCATCGATGGGGGGTGAGAGATGGAGCAGGCAAGGAGAGGGCTGGGCTAGGGCCGGGCATGGATGGGGAGGAGGGGATGGGAGGGGAAGATGAGGGGAGAACGGGAGAGGGACTGGGAGGAGGGGAAAGGGAGAAGGGGATAGAGCATGGGAGGAAGGGAATATTAGGAGGGTGGGAAGGTGTGGGGAGGGGCGTTGGTGAGGGGTTTGTGAGGGGGGGTAGAGAAAGGGAGTGGATAGAGAAGGGGATGAAGAGATGAGGAGGGTAGGAAGGGATGTGGAATGGGAGACGGGGATTGGAAGTGATGGTGAGGGGAGGAGGGGCAGGGAGGGGAGGTAATGGGGAAGGGGAGCACATGGAAGGAGGCGTGGGGAAGGAGGGGACAGGTTGAATACCTGTGTGAGATTTGATTCACGGCACCCAGCTTCATTCCTGTGATTTGTGTCGAAGGGCCTCAGTCCTGAAACGTTGCCTGTGTTTCTCTCTCCACAGAGGGACAGTGACTGTGATCTACACTGGGATGTTGATCACCTGGACAATGGGGCCAAGAAATGGCAGATGGAGTTTAATTACAATAAACACAAGGTGTAGCAAGGCGGAGGGACAGGACTTAGGCCGTAAGTGCTGGAGCTGTGGGGAATGTTGTGGGACCGAGAGACCTGGGGGTGAAGGGACATAGTTGCATGAAGGTGGTGACACAGGTTGACAGGGGGGTGAAGGAGGCGTGTGACACGCTTGCCTTCATCAGTCAAAGTGTTGGGTACAGGAGTTGGGAAGTCTTGTTCATTAGTGATAGGAGCGGAATCAGGCCACTCGGCCCATCAAGGCTACCCCGCCATTCCATCACAGCTGCTTGGTAAGGCCGTATTTGCTGAACTCTGCAGTACCTGTTGCCCTGTCATTAAACTGGTAAAGGTGCAACAATGTCTACTAAGATGCTACGTGGTCAGGGGGGTTTGAGCTGTGGGGAGAGGCTGGATAGGCTGGGTACTGAGTGTAGGAGGCTGGTCTTGTACAGAGTGGTGCATGGAACGAGCTGCTGGGGGAGGTAGTTGAGGCCGGTACTATCACGACTTAGAAGAAAGATTTAGACAGGGACATGTACAGGACAGAGTTAGAGGGAGATGAGCTAAACTCCAGCAGGTGAGATTAGTGTAGATGGGGCATGTTGGTCGGCGTGGGCAAGTTGGGCCAAAGGGCCTGTGTTCACGCTGCATGAATCTATGACTGTGAGGTTTATAACACCATGGTGCAGAGTGCTGGTGTCAGCACAATGTTGTTACATCCCGGGAATCCCCGCTCACCGTCCACAGTCCACAGTCCAACCTCTCCCTGGCCGCCGGCAGCCGCTTCCCACAAGCTCCGCCCTCAGCACGGACAGGCACGGATCAGTTCACTCCATCGTCAACCTCCCGGGCCGGCTCTCTCCGCCCGAACCCTCACGGCCACGGCCGAGGGAAGCAGAGAACATCACAGCCCCGTGTCCCAGGGTGGGGAATACAGACCGGGAACAGATCCGGACACAGGGGACAAGTCACAGCCCCGTGTCCCAGGGTGGGAATACAGACCGGGAACAGATCCGGACACAGGGAACAAGTCACAGCCCCGTGTCCCAGGGTGGGGAATACCGTCCCTCCTCACCCGGTTCCTCCTGTCACCTGCCGGTACCGACCTCACCCCATCCCCGCGTTATACAGTGTAGGAAGGAACTGCAGATGCTGCTTTACACTGAAGATAGACACAAAAAGCTGCAGTAACTCAGCGGCTCAGGCAGCATCTGTGGAGAGAAGGAATAGGTGACGTTTCTGGTCGAGACCCTTCTTCAGATGCTGCCTGAGCCGCTGAGTTACTCCAGCTTTTTGTGTCTATCCTCGTTGTACTGGCTCTCTCCCCTCAACCCCCGGGGCAGGGCCTCGACCCGGAACATGAACCACCCCTCTCCCTCCACAGATGCCACCCGACCAGTCAATGTGCTTCAGTAGTTCGTTTCCTCTGTGTGGGTCTGTGTCAGGGTGTGTGTGTCAGGGTGTGTGTGTCAGGGTGTGTGTGTCAGGGTCTGTGTGTCAGGGTCTGTGTGTCAGGGATCTGTGCCTCAGGGTGTGTGTATCAGGGTGTGTGTGTCAGGGTGTGTGTGTGTGTCAGGGTGTGTGTGTCAGGATGTGTGTGTCAGGATGTGTGCGTCAGGGTGTGTGTGTCAGGGAGTGTGTGTCAGGGTGTGTGTCAGGGAGTGTGTGTCAGGGTGTGTGTGTCAGGGTGTGTGTGTGTGTCATGGCCTGTGTGTCAGGGCCTGTGTATCAGGGTGTGTGTGTCAGGGCCTGTGTGTCAGGTCCTGTGTGTCTGGGCCTGTGTGTCAGGGTGTGTGTCAGGGAATGTGTTTCAGGGTGTGTGTGTCAGGGCCTGTGTGTCAGGGAGTGTGTGTCAGGGTGTGTGTGTCATGGAGTGCGTGTCAGGGTGTGTGTCAGGGCGTGTGTGTCAGGGCCTGTGTGTCAGGGAGTGTGTGTCAGGGTGTGTGTGTCAGGGTGTGCGTCAGGGTGTGTGTCAGGGTGTGTGTGTCAGGGTGTGTGTGTCAGGCCTGTGTCTCAGGGTCTGTGTCTCAGGGTCTATGTGTCAGGGTTTGTGTCTCAGGGTCTATGTGTCAGGGTTTGTGTCTCACGGTCTGTGTCTCAGGGTTTGTGTCTCAGGGTCTGTGGCCCCAGGGTTCATTTCCTAGATCCTGTGTCTCAGGAGCTACCCTAGGGTCTGTGTCCCATGATTTGTCCCCAATGTCTGTCTCAGGATCCGTGTACTTAGGGTGTGTGGGGGTGTCACATCTGTGACCCCATGGTCTGTGTCCGTAGGGTCTCTCTCCTCTAGATCTGTGCCCGCCTCTGGTCTCTCCCGAGTCTCTGTCCTTAGATTCTATCTCAGGGACTGTCCTTAGTCTGTCCCCAGGGTTTGTGTCTCAGGGTCTGTGTCAGAGTGTGTGTGTCTGGGCCAGTGTGTAAGGGTGTGTGTGTCAGGGTGTGTGTCAAGGTAGTGTGTCAGGGTGTGTGTGTCAGGGCCTGTGTGTCAGGGCCTGTGTGTCAAGGCCTGTGTGTCAGGGCCTGTGTGTCTGGGCCTGTGTGTCAGGGCCTGTGTGTCAGGGTGTGTGTGTCAGGGTGTGTGTGTCAGGGCCTGTGTGTCAGGGCCTGTGTGTCAGGGCCTGTGTGTCAGGGTGTGTGTGTCAGTGCCTGTGTGTCAGGGCCAGTGTGTCATGGCCTGTGTGTCTGGGCCTGTGTGTCTGGGCCTGTGTGTCAGGGTGTGTGTGTGTCAGGGTGTGTGTGTCAGGGGGTGTGTCTCAGGGTGTGTGTCTCAGGTTCTGTGTGTCAGGGTTTGTGTCTCAGGTCTGTGTCTCAGGGTCTATGTGTCAGGGTTTTGGTCTCAGGGCCTGTGTCTCAGGGTTTGTGTCTCAGGGCCTGTGTCTCAGGGCCTGTGTGTCACGGATTGTGTCTCAGGGTCTGTGGCCCCAGGGTTCATTTCCTAGAGTCTGTCTCTCAGGATCCACCCTAGGGTCTGTGTCCGTAGGGTCTCTCTCCTCTAGATCTGTGCCTGCCTCTGGTCTTTCCCGAGTCTCTGTCCTTAGATTCTATCTCAGGGACTGTCCTTAGTCTGTCTCCAGGGTTTGTGTCTCAGGGTCTGTGTCAAAGTGTGTGTATCAGAGTGTGTGTGTCAGGGTGTGTATGTCAGGGCCTGTGTGTCACCCTGTGTGTCAGGGCCTGTGTGTCTGGGCCTGTGTGTCAGGGTGTGTGTGTCAGGGTGTGTGTCAAGGTGTGTGTGTCAGGGTGTGTGTGTTAGGGCCTGTGTGTCATGGCCTGTGTGTCTGGGCCTGTGTGTCAGGGTGAGTGTGTCAGGGTGTGTGTGTCAGGGCCTGTGTGTCACGGTGTGTGTGTCAGGGCCTGTGTGTCTGGGCCTGTGTATCAGGGTCTGTGTGTCAGGGCCTGTGTCTCAGGGTCTATGTGTCAGGGTTTGTGTCTCAGGGTCTATGTGTCAGGGTTTGTGTCTCACGGTCTGTGTCTCAGGGTTTGTGTCTCAGGGTCTGTGGCCCCAGGGTTCATTTCCTAGATCCTGTGTCTCAGGATCTACCCTAGGGTCTGTGTCCCATGATTTGTCCCCAATGTCTGTCTCAGGATCCGTGTACTTAGGGTGTGTGGGGGTGTCACATCTGTGACCCCATGGTCTGTGTCCGTAGGGTCTCTCTCCTCTAGATCTGTGCCCGCCTCTGGTCTCTCCCGAGTCTCTGTCCTTAGATTCTATCTCAGGGACTGTCCTTAGTCTGTCCCCAGGGTTTGTGTCTCAGGGTCTGTGTCAGAGTGTGTGTGTCTGGGCCAGTGTGTAAGGGTGTGTGTGTCAGGGTGTGTGTCAAGGTGTGTGTGTCAGGGTGTGTGTGTCAGGGCCTGTGTGTCAGGGCCTGTGTGTCAAGGCCTGTGTGTCAGGGCCTGTGTGTCTGGGCCTGTGTGTCAGGGCCTGTGTGTCAGGGTGTGTGTGTCAGGGTGTGTGTGTCAGGGCCTGTGTGTCAGGGCCTGTGTGTCAGGGTGTGTGTGTCAGTGTGTGTGTGTCAGGGCCTGTGTGTCAGGGCCAGTGTGCCAGGGCCTGTGTGTCTGGGCCTGTGTGTCTGGGCCTGTGTGTCAGGGTGTGTGTGTGTCAGGGTGTGTGTGTCAGGGTGTGTGTCTCAGGGTGTGTGTCTCAGGTTCTGTGTGTCAGGGTTTGTGTCTCAGGTCTGTGTCTCAGGGTCTATGTGTCAGGGTTTTGGTCTCAGGGCCTGTGTCTCAGGGTTTGTGTCTCAGGGCCTGTGTGTCACGGATTGTGTCTCAGGGTCTGTGGCCCCAGGGTTCATTTCCTAGAGTCTGTCTCTCAGGATCCACCCTAGGGTCTGTGTCCGTAGGGTCTCTCTCCTCTAGATCTGTGCCTGCCTCTGGTCTCTCCCGAGTCTCTGTCCTTAGATTCTATCTCAGGGACTGTCCTTAGTCTGTCTCCAGGGTTTGTGTCTCAGGGTCTGTGTCAAAGTGTGTGTATCAGAGTGTGTGTGTCAGGGTGTGTATGTCAGGGCCTGTGTGTCACCCTGTGTGTCAGGGCCTGTGTGTCTGGGCCTGTGTGTCAGGGTGTGTGTGTCAGGGTGTGTGTCAAGGTGTGTGTGTCAGGGTGTGTGTGTCAGGGCCTGTGTGTCATGGCCTGTGTGTCTGGGCCTGTGTGTCAGGGTGAGTGTGTCAGGGTGTGTGTGTCAGGGCCTGTGTGTCACGGTGTGTGTGTCAGGGCCTGTGTGTCTGGGCCTGTGTATCAGGGTCTGTGTGTCAGGGCCTGTGTCTCAGGGTCTATGTGTCAGGGTTTGTGTCTCAGGGTCTATGTGTCAGGGTTTGTGTCTCACGGTCTGTGTCTCAGGGTTTGTGTCTCAGGGTCTGTGGCCCCAGGGTTCATTTCCTAGATCCTGTGTCTCAGGATCTACCCTAGGGTCTGTGTCCCATGATTTGTCCCCAATGTCTGTCTCAGGATCCGTGTACTTAGGGTGTGTGGGGGTGTCACATCTGTGACCCCATGGTCTGTGTCCGTAGGGTCTCTCTCCTCTAGATCTGTGCCCGCCTCTGGTCTCTCCCGAGTCTCTGTCCTTAGATTCTATCTCAGGGACTGTCCTTAGTCTGTCCCCAGGGTGTGTGTGTCAGGGTGTGTGTCAAGGTGTGTGTGTCAGGGTGTGTGTGTCAGGGCCTGTGTGTCAGGGCCTGTGTGTCAAGGCCTGTGTGTCAGGGCCTGTGTGTCTGGGCCTGTGTGTCAGGGCCTGTGTGTCAGGGTGTGTGTGTCAGGGTGTGTGTGTCAGAGCCTGTGTGTCAGGGCCTGTGTGTCAGGGCCTGTGTGTCAGGGTGTGTGTGTCAGTGTGTGTGTGTCAGGGCCTGTGTGTCAGGGCCAGTGTGCCAGGGCCTGTGTGTCCGGGCCTGTGTGTCTGGGCCTGTGTGTCAGGGTGTGTGTGTGTCAGGGTGTGTGTGTCACGGTGTGTGTCTCAGGGTGTGTGTCTCAGGTTCTGTGTGTCAGGGTTTGTGTCTCAGGTCTGTGTCTCAGGGTCTATGTGTCAGGGTTTTGGTCTCAGGGCCTGTATCTCAGGGTTTGTATCTCAGGGCCTGTGTCTCAGGGCCTGTGTGTCAGGGTTTGTGTCTCAGGGTCTGTGGCCCCAGGGTTCATTTCCGAGAGTCTGTCTCTCAGGATCCACCCTATGGTCTGTGTCCGTAGGGTCTCTCTCCTCTAGATCTGTGCCTGCCTCTGGTCTCTCCCGAGTCTCTGTCCTTAGATTCTATCTCAGGGACTGTCCTTAGTCTGTCTCCAGGGTTTGTTTCTCAGGGTCTGTGTCAAAGTGTGTGTATCAGAGTGTGTGTGTCAGGGTGTGTATGTCAGGGCCTGTGTGTCACCCTGTGTGTCAGGGCCTGTGTGTCTGGGCCTGTGTGTCAGGGTGTGTGTGTCAGGGTGTGTGTCAAGGTGTGTGTGTCAGGGTGTGTGTGTCAGGGCCTGTGTGTCACGGCCTGTGTGTCTGGGCCTGTGTGTCAGGGTGTGTGTGTCAGGGTGTGTGTGTCAGGGCCTGTGTGTCACGGTGTGTGTGTCAGGGCCTGTGTGTCTGGGCCTGTCTATCAGGGTCTGTGTGTCAGGGCCTGTGTGTCACGGTGTGTGTGTCGGGGCCTGTGTGTCTGGGCCTGTGTGTCAGGGTGTGTGTGTCAGGGTGTGTGTCAAGGTGTGTGTGTCAGGGTGTGTGTGTCAGGGCCTGTGTGTCAGGGCCTGTGTGTCTGGGCCTGTGTGTCAGGGTGTGTGTGTCAGGGCCTGTGTGTCAGGGCCTGTGTGTCAGGGTGTGTGTGTCAGGGCCTGTGTGTCAGGGCCTGTGTGTCAGGGTGTGTGTGTCAGGGTGTGTGTGTCAGGGTGTGTGTGTCAGGGTGTGTGTCTCAGGGCCTGTGTGTCAGGGTGTGTGTCTCAGGTCTGTGTCTCAGGGCCTGTGTGTCAGGGTTTGTGTGTCAGGGTGTGTGTGTCAGGGTGTGTGTGTCAGGTTCTGTGTGTCAGGGTGTGTGTGTCAGGGTGTGTGTGTCAGGGTCTATGTGTCGGGCCTGTGTCTCAGGGTTTGTGTCTCAGGATCTGTGTGTCAGGGTGTGTGTGTCAGGGCCTGTGTCTCAGGCCTGTATCTCAGGGTCTGTGTGTCAAGGTGTGTGTGTCAGGGCTTGTGTGTCAGGGCCTGTGTGTCAGGGCCTGTGTCTCAGGGCCTGTGTGTCAGGGTTTGTGTCTCAGGCCTGTGTCTCAGGGCCTGTGTCTCAGGGTTTGTGTCTCAGGGTCTATGTGTCAGGGTTTGTATCTCAGGGTCTGTGTCAGAGTGTGTGTGTCAGGGTATGTGTGTCAGGGTGTGTGTGTCAGGGCCTGTGTGTCACCCTGTGTGTCTGGGCCTGCGTGTCTGTGCCTGTGTGTCAGGGTGTGTGTGTCAGGGTGTATGTGTCAGGGCCTGTGTGTCAGGGTGTGTGTGTCAGGGCCTGTGTGTCAGGGTGTGTGTGTCAGGGTGTGTGTGTCTGGGTTTGTGTGTCACGGTGTGTGTGTCAGGGTGTGTGTGCCAGGGTGTGTGTGTCAAGGTGTGTGCGTCAGGGTGTGTGTGTCGGAGTGTGTGTGTCAGTGTGTGTGTGTCAGTGTGTGTGTGTCAGGGTGTGTGTGTCAGGGTGTGTGTGTCAGTGTGTGTGTGTCAGCGTCTATGTGTCAGGGTGTGTGTGTCTCGGTGTGTGTGTCAGGGTTTGTGTCTCAGGGCCTGTGTCTCACGGCCTGTGTCTCAGGGTTTGTTTTCTCAGGGCCTGTGTCTCAGGGTTTGTGTCTCAGTGTCTGTGTCCCAGGATTTGTCACCAATGTCTGTCTCAGGATCCGTGTACTTAGGGTGTGTGGGGGCGTCACGTCTGTGACCCCATGGTCTGTGTCCGTAGGGTCTCTCTACTCTAGATCTGTGCCTGCCTCTGGTCTCTCCCGAGTCTCTGTCCTTAGATTCTATCTCAGGGACTGTCCTTAGTCTGTCCCCAGGGTTTGTGTCTCAGGGTCTGTCTCAGGGTCTGTGTCAGAGTGTGTGTGTCAGGGTGTGTGTGTCAGGGCCTGTGTGTCACCCTGTGTGTCAGGGCCTGTGTGTCTGGGCCTGTGTGTCAGGGTGCGTGTGTCAGGGTGTGTGTCAAGGTGTGTGTGTCAGGGTGTGTGTGTCAGGGCCTGTGTGTCACGGCCTGTGTGTCTGCGCCTGTATGTCAGGGCCTGTGTGTCAGGGCCTGTGTGTCAGGGTGTGTGTGTCAGGGTGTGTGTGTCAGGGTGTGTGTGTCATGGTGTGTGTCTCAGGGCCTGTGTGTCAGGGTGTGTGTCTCAGGTCTGTGTCTCAGGGCCTGTGTGTCAGGGTTTGTGTGTCAGGGTGTGTGTGTCAGGTTCTGTGTGTCAGGGTGTGTGTGTCAGGGTGTGTGTGTCAGGGTCTATGTGTCAGACCTGTGTCTCGGGGTTTGTGTCTCAGGGTCTGTGTGTCAGGGTGTGTGTGTCAGGGCCTGTGTCTCAGGCTTGTGTCTCAGGGTCTGTGTGTCAAGGTGTGTGTGTCAGGGCCTGTGTGTCAGGGCCTGTGTGTCAGGGCCTGTGTCTCAGGGCCTGTGTGTCAGGGTTTGTGTCTCAGGCCTGTGTCTCAAGGCCTGTGTCTCAGGGTTTGTGTCTCAGGGTCTATGTGTCAGGGTTTGTATCTCAGGGTATGTGTCAGAGTGTGTGTGTCAGGGTCTATGTGTCAGACCTGTGTCTCGGGGTTTGTGTCTCAGGGTCTATGTGTCAGGGTTTGTATCTCAGGGTATGTGTCAGAGTGTGTGTGTCAGGGTATGTGTGTCAGGGTGTGTGTGTCAGGGCCTGTGTGTCATCCTGTGTGTCTGGGCCTGTGTGTCTGGGCCTGTGTGTCAGGGTGTGTGTGTCAGGGTGTGTGTCAGGGTGTGTGTGTCAGGGCCTGTGTGTCAGGGTGTGTGTGTCAGGGTGTGTGTGTCAGGGTGTGTGTGTCAGGGTGTGTGTGTCAGGGTTTGTGTGTCATGGTGTGTGTGTCAGGGTGTGTGTGCCAGGGTGTGTGTGTCAAGGTGTATGCGTCAGGGTGTGTGTGTCGGAGTGTGTGTGCCAGTGTGTGTGTGCCAGTGTGTGTGTGTCAGGGTGTGTGTGTCAGGGTGTGTGTGTCAGTGTGTGTGTATCAGGGTGTGTGTGTCAGGGTGTGTGTGTCAGTGTGTGTGTGTCAGCGTCTGTGTGTCAGGGTGTGTGTGTCAGGGTGTGGGTGTCAGGGCCTGTGTGTCACCCTGTGTGTCAGGGCCTCTGTGTCTGGGCCTGTGTGTCAGGGTGTGTATGTCAGGGTGTGTGTCAAGGTGTGTGTGTCAGAGTGTGTGTGTCAGGGCCTGTGTCTCAGGATTTGTGTCTCAGGGCCTGTGTGTCAGGGTTTGTGTCTCAGGGTTTGTGTCTCAGGTCTGTGTCTCAGGCCTGTGTCTCACGGTTTGTGTCTCAGGTCTGTGTCTCAGGGCCTGTGTCTCAGGGCCTGTGTGTCAGGGTTTGTGTCTCAGGGTCTGTGGCCCCAGGGTTCATTTCCTAGAGTCTGTCTCTCAGGATCCACCCTAGGGTCTGTGTCCCAGGATCTGTCCCCAATGTCTGTCTCAGGATCCGTGTACTTAGGGTGTGTGGGGGCGTCACGTCTGTGACCCCATGGTCTGTGTCCGTAGGGTCTCTCTCCTCTAGATCTGTGCCCGCCTCTGGTCTCTCCCGAGTCTCTGTCCTTAGATTCTATCTCAGGGACTGTCCTTAGTCTGTCCCCAGGGTTTGTTTCTCAGGGTCTGTCTCAGGGTCTGTGTCAGAGAGTGTGTGTGTCAGGGTGTGTGTGTCAGGGCCTGTGTGTCAGGGTGTGTGTGTCAGCGTGTGTGTGTCAGGGCCTGTGTGTCACCCTGTGTGTCAGGGCCTGTGTGTCTGGGCCTGTGTGTCAGGGTGTGTGTGTCAGGGTGTGTGTGTTAGGGTGTGTGTGCCAGGACCTGTGTGTTGTGGCCTGTGTGTCAGTGTGTGTGTCAGGGCCTGTGTGTCTGGGCCTGTATGTCAGGGTGTGTGTGTCAGGGTGTGTGTCAAGGTGTGTGTGTGTCAGGGTGTGTGTGTCAGGGCCTGTGTGTCAGGGCCTGTGTGTCAGGGCCTGTGTGTCTGGGCCTGTGTGTCAGGGTGTGTGTGTCAGGGCCTGTGTGTCAGGGCCTTTGTGTCAGGGCCTGTGTGTCAGGGTGTGTGTGTCAGGGCCTGAGTGTCAGGGCCTGTGTGTCAGGGCCTGTGTGTCTGGGCCTGTGTGTCAGGGTGTGTGTGTCAGGGTGTGTGTGTCAGGGTGTGTGTGTCAGGGTTTGTATCTCAGGGCCTGTGTGTCAGGGTTTGTGTCTCAGGTCTGTGTCTCAGGGACTGTGTGTCAGGTTTGTGTGTCAGGGTGTGTGTGTCAGGGCCTGTGTGTCAGGGCCTGTGTGTCAGGGCCTGTGTGTCTGGGCCTGTGTGTCAGGGTGTGTGTGTCAGGGTGTGTGTCAAGGTGTGTGTGTCAGGGTGTGTGTGTCAGGGCCTGTGTGTCAGGGCCTGTGTCTCAGGGCCTGTGTGTCTGGGCCTGTGTGTCAGGGTGTGTGTGTCAGGGCCTGTGTGTCAGGGCCTGTGTGCCAGGCATGTGTGTCAGGGGTTGTGTCTCAGGCACTGTGTGTCAGGGTTTGTGTCTCAGGTCTGTGTCTCAGGGCCTGTGTGTCAGGGTTTGTGTGTCAGGGTTTGTGTGTCAGGGTGTGTGTGTGTCAGGGAGTGTGTGTCAGGGTGTGTGTCAGGGTGTGTGTGTCAGGGTGTGTGTGTCAGGGTCTATGTGTCAGGCCTGTGTCTCGGGGTTTGTGTGTCATAGTTTGTGTCTCAGGCCTGTGTCTCAGGGTCTGTGTGTCAGGGTGTGTGTGTCAGGGCCTGTGTCTCAGGGCCTGTGTGTCACGGTTTGTGTCTCAGGCCTGTGTCTCAGGGCCTGTGTCTCAGGGTTTGTGTCTCAGGGTCTATGTGTCAGGGTTTGTGTCTCAGGGTCTGTGTCAGAGTGTGTGTGTCAGGGTGTGTGTGTCAGGGCCTGTGTGTCACCCTGTGTGTCAGGGCCTGTGTGTCAGGGCCTGTGTGTCAGGGCCTGTGTGTCAGGGTGTGTGTGTGTCAGGGTGTGTGTGTCAGGGCCTGTGTGTCAGGGTGTGTGGGTCAGGGTGTGTGTGTCAGGGTGTGTGTGTCAGGGTCTATGTGTCAGGCCTGTGTCTCGGGGTTTGTGTCTCAGTGCCTGTGTCTCAGGCCTGTGTCTCAGGGCCTGTGTGTCAGGGTTTGTGTCTCAGGCCTGTGTCTCAGGGCCTGTGTCTCAGGGTTTGTGTCTCAGGGTCTATGTGGCAGGATTTGTATCTCAGGGTCTGTGTCAGAGTGTGTGTGTCAGGGTGTGTGTGTCAGGGTGTGTGTGTCAGGGCCTGTGTGTCACCCTGTGTGTCAGGCCCTGTGTGTCTGGGCCTGTGTGTCAGGGTGTGTGTGTCAGGGTGTGTGTGTCAGGGTGTGTGTGTCAGGGCCTGTGTGTCAGGGTGTGTGTGTCAGGGTGTGTGTGTCAGTGTGTGTGTGTGTCAGGGTTAGTGTGTCACGGTGTGTGTGTCAGGGTATGTGTGCCAGGGTGTGTGTGTCAAGGTGTGTGCGTCAGGGTGTGTGTGTCGGAGTGTGTGTGTCAGTGTGTGTGTGTGTGTGTGTGTGTCAGGGTGTGTGTGTCAGGGTGTGTGTGTCAGGGCCTGTGTGTCACCCTGTGTGTCAGGGCCTCTGTGTCTGGGCCTGTGTGTCAGGGTGTGTGTGTCAGGGTGTGTGTCAAGGTGTGTGTGTCAGGGTGTGTGTGTCAGGGCCTGTGTCTCAGGGCCTGTGTGTCAGGGTTTGTGTCTCATGGTTTGTGTCTCAGGTCTGTGTCTCAGGCCTGTGTCTCACGGTTTGTGTCTCAGGTCTGTGTCTCAGGGCCTGTGTGTCAGGGTTTGTGTCTCAGGGTCTGTGGCTCCAGGGTTCATTTCCTAGAGTCTGTCTCTCAGGATCCACCCTTGGGTCTGTGCCCCAGGATCTGTCCCCAATGTCTGTCTCAGGATCCGTGTCCTTAGGGTGTGTGGGGGCGTCACATCTGTGACCCCATGGTCTGTGTCCGTAGGGTCTCTCTCCTCTAGATCTGTGCCCGCCTCTGGTCTCTCCCGGGTCTCTGTCCTTAGATTCTATCTCAGGGACTGTCCTTAGTCTGTCCCCAGGGTTTGCGTCTCAGGGTCTCTCAGGGTCTGTGTCAGAGTGTGTGTGTCAGGGTGTGTGTGTCAGGGTGTGTGTGTCAGGGCCTGTGTGTCACCCTGTGTGTCAGGGCCTGTGTGTCTGGGCCTGTGTGTCAGGGTGTGTGTGTCAGGGTGTGTGTGTTAGGGTGTGTGTGCCAGGACCTGTGTGTCAGGGCCTGTGTGTCAGGGTGTGTGTGTCAGGGTGTGTGTGTCAGGGTGTGTGTGTGTCAGGGCCTGTGTGTCAGGGCCTGTGTGTCATGGTGTGTATGTCAGGGCCTGTGTGTCTGGGCCTGTGTGTCAGGGTGTGTGTGTCAGGGTGTGTGTCAAGGTGTGTATGTCAGGGTGTGTGTGTCAGGGCCTGTGTGTCAGGGCCTGTGTGTCAGGGATGGTGTGTCTGGGCCTGTGTGTCAGGGTGTGTGTGTCAGGGCCTGTGTGTCAGGGCCTGTGTGTCAGGTTGTGTGTGTCAGGGTGTGTGTGTTAGGGTGTGTGTGCCAGGACCTGTGTGTCAGGGCCTGTGTGTCAGGGTGTGTGTGTCAGGGTGTGTGTGTCAGGGTGTGTGTGTGTCAGGGCCTGTGTGTCAGGGCCTGTGTGTCAGGGCCTGTGTGTCATGGTGTGTGTGTCAGGGCCTGTGTGTCTGGGCCTGTGTGTCAGGGTGTGTGTGTCAGGGTGTGTGTCAAGGTGTGTGTGTCAGGGTGTGTGTGTCAGGGCCTGTGTGCCTGGGCCTGTGTGTCAGGGCCTGTGTGTCTGGGCCTGTGTATCAGGGTGTGTGTGTTAGGGCCTGTGTGTCAGGGCCTGTGTGTCTGGGCATGTGTGCCAGGGTGTGTGTGTCAAGGTGTGTGCGTCAGGGTGTGTGTGTCGGAGTGTGTGTGTCAGTGTGTGTGTGTGTGTGTGTGTGTCAGGGTGTGTGTGTCAGGGTGTGTGTGTCAGGGTGTGTGTGTAAGGGTCTGTGTCTCAGGGCCTGTGTCTCAGGGTTTGTGCCTCATGGTCTGTGTCTCAGGGCCTGTGTCTCAGGGTTTGTGTTTCAGGGTTTGTGTCTCAGGGTCTGTGTCAGAGTGTGTGTGTCAGGGTGTGTGTGTCAGGGTGTGTGTGTCAGGGCCTGTGTGTCACCCTGTGTGTCAGGGCCTCTGTGTCTGGGCCTGTGTGTCAGGGTGTGTGTGTCAGGGTGTGTGTCAAGGTGTGTGTGTCAGGGTGTGTGTGTCAGGGCCTGTGTCTCAGGGCCTGTGTGTCAGGGTTTGTGTCTCATGGTTTGTGTCTCAGGTCTGTGTCTCAGGCCTGTGTCTCACGGTTTGTGTCTCAGGTCTGTGTCTCAGGGCCTGTGTGTCAGGGTTTGTGTCTCAGGGTCTGTGGCCCCAGGGTTCATTTCCTAGAGTCTGTCTCTCAGGATCCACCCTTGGGTCTGTGCCCCAGGATCTGTCCCCAATGTCTGTCTCAGGATCCGTGTCCTTAGGGTGTGTGGGGGCGTCACATCTGTGACCCCATGGTCTGTGTCCGTAGGGTCTCTCTCCTCTAGATCTGTGCCCGCCTCTGGTCTCTCCCGGGTCTCGGTCCTTAGATTCTATCTCAGGGACTGTCCTTAGTCTGTCCCCAGGGTTTGCGTCTCAGGGTCTCTCAGGGTCTGTGTCAGAGTGTGTGTGTCAGGGTGTGTGTGTCAGGGTGTGTGTGTCAGGGCCTGTGTGTCACCCTGTGTGTCAGGGCCTGTGTGTCAGGGCCTGTGTGTCAGGGCCTGTGTGTCAGGGTGTGTGTGTCAGGGTGTGTGTGTCAGGGCCTGTGTGTCAGGGTGTGTGGGTCAGGGTGTGTGTGTCAGGGTGTGTGTGTCAGGGTCTATGTGGCAGGCCTGTGTCTCGGGGTTTGTGTCTCAGTGCCTGTGTCTCAGGCCTGTGTCTCAGGGCCTGTGTGTCAGGGTTTGTGTCTCAGGCCTGTGTCTCAGGGCCTGTGTCTCAGGGTTTGTGTCTCAGGGTCTATGTGGCAGGATTTGTATCTCAGGGTCTGTGTCAGAGTGTGTGTGTCAGGGTGTGTGTGTCAGGGTGTGTGTGTCAGGGCCTGTGTGTCACCCTGTGTGTCAGGCCCTGTGTGTCTGGGCCTGTGTGTCAGGGTGTGTGTGTCAGGGTGTGTGTGTCAGGGTGTGTGTGTCAGGGCCTGTGTGTCAGGGTGTGTGTGTCAGGGTGTGTGTGTCAGTGTGTGTGTGTGTCAGGGTTAGTGTGTCACGGTGTGTGTGTCAGGGTATGTGTGCCAGGGTGTGTGTGTCAAGGTGTGTGCGTCAGGGTGTGTGTGTCGGAGTGTGTGTGTGTGTGTGTGTGTGTCAGGGTGTGTGTGTCAGGGTGTGTGTGTCAGGGTGTGTGTGTAAGGGTCTGTGTCTCAGGGCCTGTGTCTCAGGGTTTGTGCCTCATGGTCTGTGTCTCAGGGCCTGTGTCTCAGGGTTTGTGTTTCAGGGTTTGTGTCTCAGGGTCTGTGTCAGAGTGTGTGTGTCAGGGTGTGTGTGTCAGGGTGTGTGTGTCAGGGCCTGTGTGTCACCCTGTGTGTCAGGGCCTCTGTGTCTGGGCCTGTGTGTCAGGGTGTGTGTGTCAGGGTGTGTGTCAAGGTGTGTGTGTCAGGGTGTGTGTGTCAGGGCCTGTGTCTCAGGGCCTGTGTGTCAGGGTTTGTGTCTCATGGTTTGTGTCTCAGGTCTGTGTCTCAGGCCTGTGTCTCACGGTTTGTGTCTCAGGTCTGTGTCTCAGGGCCTGTGTGTCAGGGTTTGTGTCTCAGGGTCTGTGGCTCCAGGGTTCATTTCCTAGAGTCTGTCTCTCAGGATCCACCCTTGGGTCTGTGCCCCAGGATCTGTCCCCAATGTCTGTCTCAGGATCCGTGTCCTTAGGGTGTGTGGGGGCGTCACATCTGTGACCCCATGGTCTGTGTCCGTAGGGTCTCTCTCCTCTAGATCTGTGCCCGCCTCTGGTCTCTCCCGGGTCTCTGTCCTTAGATTCTATCTCAGGGACTGTCCTTAGTCTGTCCCCAGGGTTTGCGTCTCAGGGTCTCTCAGGGTCTGTGTCAGAGTGTGTGTGTCAGGGTGTGTGTGTCAGGGTGTGTGTGTCAGGGCCTGTGTGTCACCCTGTGTGTCAGGGCCTGTGTGTCTGGGCCTGTGTGTCAGGGTGTGTGTGTCAGGGTGTGTGTGTCAGGGTGTGTGTGTGTCAGGGCCTGTGTGTCAGGGCCTGTGTGTCATGGTGTGTATGTCAGGGCCTGTGTGTCTGGGCCTGTGTGTCAGGGTGTGTGTGTCAGGGTGTGTGTCAAGGTGTGTATGTCAGGGTGTGTGTGTCAGGGCCTGTGTGTCAGGGCCTGTGTGTCAGGGATGGTGTGTCTGGGCCTGTGTGTCAGGGTGTGTGTGTCAGGGCCTGTGTGTCAGGTTGTGTGTGTCAGGGTGTGTGTGTTAGGGTGTGTGTGCCAGGACCTGTGTGTCAGGGCCTGTGTGTCAGGGTGTGTGTGTCAGGGTGTGTGTGTCAGGGTGTGTGTGTGTCAGGGCCTGTGTGTCAGGGCCTGTGTGTCAGGGCCTGTGTGTCATGGTGTGTGTGTCAGGGCCTGTGTGTCTGGGCCTGTGTGTCAGGGTGTGTGTGTCAGGGTGTGTGTCAAGGTGTGTGTGTCAGGGTGTGTGTGTCAGGGCCTGTGTGCCTGGGCCTGTGTGTCAGGGCCTGTGTGTCTGGGCCTGTGTGTCAGGGTGTGTGTGTTAGGGCCTGTGTGTCAGGGCCTGTGTGTCTGGGCATGTGTGCCAGGGTGTGTGTGTCAAGGTGTGTGCGTCAGGGTGTGTGTGTCGGAGTGTGTGTGTCAGTGTGTGTGTGTGTGTGTGTGTCAGGGTGTGTGTGTCAGGGTGTGTGTGTCAGGGTGTGTGTGTAAGGGTCTGTGTCTCAGGGCCTGTGTCTCAGGGTTTGTGCCTCATGGTCTGTGTCTCAGGGCCTGTGTCTCAGGGTTTGTGTTTCAGGGTTTGTGTCTCAGGGTCTGTGTCAGAGTGTGTGTGTCAGGGTGTGTGTGTCAGGGTGTGTGTGTCAGGGCCTGTGTGTCACCCTGTGTGTCAGGGCCTCTGTGTCTGGGCCTGTGTGTCAGGGTGTGTGTGTCAGGGTGTGTGTCAAGGTGTGTGTGTCAGGGTGTGTGTGTCAGGGCCTGTGTCTCAGGGCCTGTGTGTCAGGGTTTGTGTCTCATGGTTTGTGTCTCAGGTCTGTGTCTCAGGCCTGTGTCTCACGGTTTGTATCTCAGGTCTGTGTCTCAGGGCCTGTGTGTCAGGGTTTGTGTCTCAGGGTCTGTGGCCCCAGGGTTCATTTCCTAGAGTCTGTCTCTCAGGATCCACCCTTGGGTCTGTGCCCCAGGATCTGTCCCCAATGTCTGTCTCAGGATCCGTGTCCTTAGGGTGTGTGGGGGCGTCACATCTGTGACCCCATGGTCTGTGTCCGTAGGGTCTCTCTCCTCTAGATCTGTGCCCGCCTCTGGTCTCTCCCGGGTCTCTGTCCTTAGATTCTATCTCAGGGACTGTCCTTAGTCTGTCCCCAGGGTTTGCGTCTCAGGGTCTCTCAGGGTCTGTGTCAGAGTGTGTGTGTCAGGGTGTGTGTGTCAGGGTGTGTGTGTCAGGGCCTGTGTGTCACCCTGTGTGTCAGGGCCTGTGTGTCTGGGCCTGTGTGTCAGGGTGTGTGTGTCAGGGTGTGTGTGTTAGGGTGTGTGTGCCAGGACCTGTGTGTCAGGGCCTGTGTGTCAGGGTGTGTGTGTCAGGGTGTGTGTGTCAGGGTGTGTGTCAAGGTGTGTGTGTGTGTCAGGGTGTGTGTGTCAGGGCCTGTGTGTCAGGGCCTGTGTGTCTGGGCTTGTGTGTCAGGGTGTGTGTGTCAGGGCCTGTGTGTCAGGGCATGTGTGTCAGGGTGTGTGTGTCAGGGCCTGTGTGTCAGGGCCTGTGTGTCTGAGCCCGTGTGTCAGGGTGTGTGTGTCAGGGTGTGTGTCAAGGTGTGTGTGTGTGTCAGGGTGTGTGTGTCAGGGCCTGTGTGTCAGGGTGTGTGTGTGTCAGGGTGTGTGTGTTAGGGTGTGTGTGCCAGGACCTGTGTGTCAGGGTGTGTGTGTCAGGGTGTGTGTGTGTCAGGGCCTGTGTGTCAGGGCCTGTGTGTCAGGGCCTGTGTGTCAGGGCCTGTGTGTCTGGGCCTGTGTGTCAGGGTGTGTGTGTTAGGGCCTGTGTGTCAGGGCCTGTGTGTCAGGGCCTGTGTGTCAGGGTGTGTGTGTCAGGGCCTGAGTGTCAGGGCCTGTGTGTCAGGGCCTGTGTGTCAGGGCCTGTGTGTCTGGGCCTGTGTGTCAGGGTGTGTGTGTCAGGGTTTGTGTCTCAGGGCCTGTGTGTCAGGGTTTGTGTCTCAGGTCTGTGTCTCAGGGCCTGTGTGTCAGGGTTTGTGTGTCAGGGTGTGTGTGTCAGGGTGTGTGTGTCAGGGTGTGTGTCAGGGTGTGTGTGTCAGGGCCTGTGTGTCAGGGTGTGTGTGTCAGGGTGTGTGTCAAGGTGTGTGTGTCAGGGTGTGTGTGTCAGGGCCTGTGTGTCATGGCCTGTGTGTCTGGGCCTGTGTGTCTGGGCCTGTGTGTCTGGGCCTGTGTGTCACGGTGTGTGTGTCAGGGTGCGTGCGTCAGGGCCTGTGTGTCAGGGCCTGTGTGTCACGGTGTGTGTGTCAGGGCCTGTGTGTCTGGGCCTGTGTGTCAGGATGTGTGTGTCAGGGTGTGTGTCAAGGTGTGTGTGTCAGGGTGTGTGTGTCAGGGCCTGTGTGTCAGGGCCTGTGTCTCAGGGCCTGTGTGTCTGGGCCTGTGTGTCAGGGTGTGTGTGTCAAGGCCTGTGTGTCAGGGCCTGTGTGTCAGGGCATGTGTGTCAGGGTTTGTGTCTCAGGCACTGTGTGTCAGGGTTTGTGTCTCAGGTCTGTGTCTCAGGGCCTGTGTGTCAGGGTTTGTGTGTCAGGGTTTGTGTGTCAGGGTGTGTGTGTGTTTGCGTGTGTGTGTCAGGCCTGTGTCTCGGGGTTTGTGTGTCACGGTTTGTGTCTCAGGCCTGTGTCTCAGGGTTTGTGTGTCAGGGTGTGTGTGTCAGGGCCTGTGTCTCAGGGCCTGTGTGTCACGGTTTGTGTGTCAGGGTTTGTGTGTGAGGGTGTGTGTGTGTCAGGGTGTGTGTGTCAGGCCTGTGTCTCGGGGTTTGTGTGTCACGGTTTGTGTCTCAGGCCTGTGTCTCAGGGTCTGTGTGTCAGGGTGTGTGTGTCAGGGCCTGTGTCTCAGGGCCTGTGTGTCACGGTTTGTGTCTCAGGCCTGTGTCTCAGGGCCTGTGTCTCAGGGTTTGTGTCTCAGGGTCTATGTGTCAGGGTTTGTGTCTCAGGGTCTGTGTCAGAGTGTGTGTGTCAGGGTGTGTGTGTCAGGGTGTGTGTGTCAGGGCCTGTGTGTCACCCTGTGTGTCAGGCCCTGTGTGTCTGGGCCTGTGTGTCAGGGTGTGTGTGTCAGGGTGTGTGTGTCAGGGTGTGTGTGTCAGGGCCTGTGTGTCAGGGTGTGTGTGTCAGGGTGTGTTTGTCAGGGTGTGTGTGTCAGTGTGTGTGTGTCAGGGTTAGTGTGTCACGGTGTGTGTGTCAGGGTATGTGTGCCAGGGTGTGTGTGTCAAGGTGTGTGCGTCAGTGTGTGTGTGCGTGTGTCAGGGTGTGTGTGTCAGGGTGTGTGTGTCAGTGTGTGTGTGTCAGCATCTGTGTGTCAGGGTGTGTGTGTCAGGGTGTGTGTGTAAGGGTCTGTGTCTCAGGGCCTGTGTCTCAGGGTTTGTGTCTCATGGTCTGTGTCTCAGGGCCTGTGTCTCAGGGTTTGTGTCTCAGGGTTTGTGTCTCAGGGTCTCTGTCAGAGTGTGTGTGTCAGGGTGTGTGTGTCAGGGTGTGTGTGTCAGGGCCTGTGTGTCACCCTGTGTGTCAGGGCCTCTGTGTCTGGGCCTGTGTGTCAGGGTGTGTGTGTGTCAGGGTGTGTGTCAAGGTGTGTGTGTCAGGGTGTGTGTGTCAGGGCCTGTGTCTCAGGGTTTGTGTCTCAGGGCCTGTGTGTCAGGGTTTGTGTCTCATGGTTTGTGTCTCAGGTCTGTGTCTCAGGCCTGTGTCTCACGGTTTGTGTCTCAGGTCTGTGTCTCAGGGCCTGTGTGTCACGGTTTGTGTCTCAGGGTCTGTGGCCCCAGGGTTCATTTCCTAGAGTCTGTCTCTCAGGATCCACCCTAGGGTCTGTGCCCCAGGATCTGTCCCCAATGTCTATCTCAGGGTCCGTGTACTTAGGGTGTGTGGGGGCGTCACATCTGTGACCCCATGGTCTGTGTCCGTAGGGTCTCTCTCCTCTAGATCTGTGCCTGCCTCTGATCTCTCCCGAGTCTCTGTCCTTAGATTCTATCTCAGGGACTGTCCTTAGTCTGTCCCCAGGGTTTGTGTCTCAGGGTCTCTCAGGGTCTGTGTCAGAGTGTGTGTGTCAGGGTGTGTGTGTCAGGGTTGTGTGTCAGGGCCTGTGTGTCACACTGTGTGTCAGGGCCTGTGTATCTGGGCCTGTGTGTCAGGGTGTGTGTGTCAGGGTGTGTGTGTTAGGGTGTGTGTGCCAGGACCTGTGTGTCAGGGCCTGTGTGTCAGGGTGTGTGTGTGTCAGGGTCTGTGTGTCAGGGCCTGTGTGTCATGGTGTGTGTGTCAGGGCCTGTGTGTCTGGGCCTGTGTGTCAGGGTGTGTGTGTCAAGGTGTGTATGTCAGGGTGTGTGTGTCAGGGACTGTGTGTCAGGGCCTGTGTGTCAGGGATGGTGCGTCTGGGCCTGTGTGTCAGGGTGTGTGTGTCAGGGCCTGTGTGTCAGGGCCTGTGTGTAAGGGTGTGTGTGTCAGGGTGTGTGTGTTAGGGTGTGTGTGCCAGGACCTGTGTGTCAGGGCCTGTGTGTCAGGGTGTGTGTGTCAGGGTGTGTGTGTCAGGGTGTGTGTGTGTCAGGGCCTGTGTGTCAGGGCCTGTGTGTCAGGGCCTGTGTGTCATGGTGTGTGTGTCAGGGCCTGTGTGTCTGGGCCTGTGTGTCAGGGTGTGTGTGTCAGGGTGTGTGTCAAGGTGTGTGTGTCAGGGTGTGTGTGTCAGGGCCTGTGTGCCTGGGCCTGTGTGTCAGGGCCTGTGTGTCTGGGCCTGTGTGTCAGGGTGTGTGTGTCAGGGCCTGTGTGTCAGGGCCTGTGTGTCAGGGTGTGTGTGTCAGGGCCTGTGTGTCAGGGCCTGTGTGCCTGGCCCTGAGTGTCAGGGTGTGTGTGTCAGGGTGTGTGTGTCAGGGTTTGTGTCTCAGGGCCTGTGTGTCAAGGTTTGTGTCTCAGGTCTGTGTCTCAGGGCCTGTGTGTCAGAGTTTGTGTGTCAGGGTGTGTGTGTCAGGTTGTGTGTGTCAGGGTGCGTGTGTCAGGCTGTGTGTCAGGGTGTGTGTGTCAGGGTGTGTGTGTCAGGGCCTGTGTGTCAGGGTGTGTGTGTCAGGGTGGGTGTCAAGGTGTGTGTGTCACGGTGTGTGTGTCAGGGCCTGTGTGTCACGGCCTGTATGTCTGGGCCTGTGTGTCTGGGCCTGTGTATCTGGGCCTGTGTTTCACGGTGTGTGTCTCAGGGTGTGTGTGTCAGGGCCTGTGTGTCAGGGCCTGTGTGTCAGGGTGTGTGTGTCAGGGTGTGTGTCAAGGTGTGTGTGTGTGTCAGGGTGTATGTGTCAGGGCCTGTGTGTCAGGGCCTGTGTGTCTGGGCTTGTGTGTCAGGGTGTGTGTGTCAGGGCCTGTGTGTCAGGGCATGTGTGTCAGGGTGTGTGTGTCAGGGCCTGTGTGTCAGGGCCTGTGTGTCTGGGCCTGTGTGTCAGGCTGTGTGTGTCAGGGTGTGTGTCAAGGTGTGTGTGTGTGTGTCAGGGTGTGTGTGTCAGGACCTGTGTGTCAGGGCCTGTGTGTCTGGTCCTGTGTGTCAGGGTGTGTGTGTCAGGGCCTGTGTGTCAGGGCCTGTGTGTCAGGGCATGTGTGTCAGGGCGTGTGTGTCAGGGCCTGTGTGTCAGGGCCTGTGTGTCTGGGCCTGTGTGTCAGGGTGTGTGTGTCAGGGTGTGTGTGTGTCAGGGTCTATGTGTCAGGCCTGTGTCTCGGGGATTGTGTGTCACAGTTTGTGTCTCAGGCCTGTGTCTCAGGGCCTGTATCTCAGGGTCTATGTGTCAGGGCCTGTGTCTCAGGGCCTGTGTGTCATGGTTTGTGTCTCAAGCCTGTGTCTCAGGGCCTGTGTTTCAGGGTTTGTGTCTCAGGGTCTATGTGTCAGGGTTTGTGTCTCAGGGTCTGTGTCAGAGTGTGTGTGTCAGGGTGTGTGTGTCAGGGCCTGTGTGTCACCCTGTGTGTCAGGGCCTGTGTGTCTGGGCCTGTGTGTCAGGGTGTGTGTGTCAGGGTGTGTGTGTCAGGGTGTGTGTGACAGGGCCTGTGTGTCAGGGTGTGTGTGTCATGGTGTGTGTGTCAGGGTGTGTGTGTCAGGGTGTGTGTGGCAGGGCCTGTGTGTCAGGGTGTGTGTGTCAGGGTGTGTGTGTCAGGGCCTGTGTGTCTGGGCCTGTGTGTCAGGGTGTGTGCGTCAGGGTGTGTGTGTCAGAGTGTGTGTGTCAGGGTGTGCGTGTTAGGTTGTGTGTGTCAGGGTGTGTGTGTCAGTGTGTGTGTGTCAGCGTCCGTGTGTCAGGGTGTGTGTGTCAGGGTGTGTGTGTCACGGTCTGTGTCTCAGGGCCTGTGTCTCAGGGCCTGTGTCTCAGCGTTTGTGTGTCAGGGCCTGTGTCTCGGGGTTTGTGTCTCATGGTCTGTGTCTCAGGGCCTGTGTCTCAGGGTTTGTGTCTCAGGGTCTATGTGTCAGGGTTTGTGTCTCAGGGTCTGTGTCTCAGGGCCTGTGTCTCAGGGCTTGTGTCTCAGGGTCTATGTGTCAGGGCCTGTGTCTCGGGGTTTGTGTCTCAGGGTTTGTGTCTCAGGGCCTGTGTCTCAGGGTCTGTGTCTCAGGGTCTGTGTCCCAGGATTTGTCCCCAATGTCTGTCTCAGGATCCGTGTACTTAGGGTGTGTGGGGGCGTAACGTCTGTGACCCCATGGTCTGTGCCCGTAGGGTCTCTCTCCTCTAGATCTGTGCCCGCCTCTGGTCTCTCCCGAGTCTCTGTCCTTAGATTCTATCTCAGGGACTGTCCTTAGTCTGTCCCCAGGGTTTGTGTCTCAGGGTCTGTCTCAGAGTCTGTGTCAGAGTGTGTGTGTCAGGGTTTGTGTGTCAGGGTGTGTGTGTGTCAGGGCATGTATGTCACCCTGTGTGTCAGGGCCTGTGTGTCAGGGTGTGTGTGTCAGGGTGTGTGTGTTAGGGTGTGTGTGCCAGGACCTGTGTGTCAGGGCCTGTGTGTCTGGGCCTGTGTGTCAGGGTGTGTGTGTCAGGGTGTGTGTGTCAGGGTGTGTGTGTCAGGGTGTGTGTGTCAGGGCCTGTGTGTGTCAGGGTGTGTGTGTCAGGGCCTGTGTGTCAGGGCCTGTGTGTCTGGGTGTGTGTGTGTCAGGGTGTGTGTGTCAGGGCCTGTGTGTCAGGGCCTGTGTGTCTGGGTGTGTGTGTCAGGGTGTGTGTGTCAGGGTGTGTGTCAAGGTGTGTGTGTCAGGGTGTGTGTGTCAGGGTGTGTGTGTCAGGGTGTGTATCAAGGTGTGTGTGTCAGGGCCTGTGTGTCAGGGCCTGAAGTGGGCGCATGTGCGCATGTGCGGAGCCCTTCTAGTGTGTGCGCATGCGCAGGACATTTCCGGAGTGTGCGCATGTGGGAAGTATTTCGGGCGGGAAAAGCCTGCAGAATCAGCCATTTTTGCCATGTTCTGCCTCTGTTGATTCTTCTGCACTCACTGATCTTCACAATGGGCTGTGTCATCCTGGAGTCACTCGTTTGTTACACTATGTTCGTTCCAAAAATTTACCTTTCTCTACAGAAGATGTGAAGATGACGTGTGCTTCATGTAGAATCTGTGCTGAATTAAAACCAAGGTTCTTCCATCCTGAAGAAGGAAGGTTGATCAAAGCTACTCAACCTATGGAACGTTTGAGTATTGACTTCAAAGGGCCTTTACCATCCTCCTCACAAAATGGTTATATACTTACCTTAGTTGACGAATATTCAAGGTTTCCATTTGCCTTTACTTGTCCAAATATTTCAGCTACTATAGTTATCAAATGTTTAGATCAACTGTTTTCATTCTGTGGATTTCCAAGTTACATACATTCTGATAGGGGCACCTCATTCATGTCAAAAGATTTAAAGGACTACCTTTCTAAGAGAGGAATTGCAACAAGTAAAACAACACTATATCATCCTATTGGAAATGGTCAGGTTGAGAGGTATAACGGAATCATTTGGAAAGCAGTGAAACTGGCTTTAACGTCGAATGATATACCAGACCAGCAGTGGGAATGTGTTCTACCAGATGCATTACACTCCATCAGATCTCTACTGTCAACTGCTACCAATACTACTCCATACGAGCGGTTCTTTAACTTCAAACGGCGTTCTTCTAGTGGTACTTCTCTGCCATCATGGTTGACGAGCACTGGGCCTGTGTTGCTTCGTCAGTATGTCCGATTAAATAAGAATGAACCTTTTGTTGATGAAGTTATACTGACTGATGTCTACCCTTCTTATGCAACTATCAAGTATCAGGATGGACGTCAGTCACCGTCTCACTTCGTGACCTTGCACCATGTCCATCTTCTCCATCAGCTCCGTCACTTCCTGATAACACTAATCGAGAACTTCCTCCATCAGCTCCGTCACTTCCTGATAACACTAATCGAGAACTTCCTCCATCAGCTCCATCACTTCCTGATAACACTAATCGGGAACTTCCTCCATCAGCTCCGTCACTTCCTGATAACACTAATCGGGAATTTCCTCCAACACTTCCAGCATCCTCTATGGAAACTTTTACAAGAAATTCTAAAATTGAAAATCTAAATAACAATATGAGTGAAGTTGATGACCAAGCAATATATCTACCCCCAGCTATTAAATCACCGGTATCTCCTGAGGCTCCAGTGCTGCGACAGTCATCAAGACGTATAAAAACCTCCTGACCGCCTCATCTTATACATAGGACGGGAGAATGAAGTGGGCGCATGTGCGCATGTGCGGAGCTCTTCTAGAGTGTGCGCATGCGCAGGACATTTCGGGAGTGTGTGCGCATGTGCGAAGTATTTCGGGCGGGAAAAGCCTGCAGAATCAACCATGTTTGCCAGACGTTTCTGAGTTTGTGTATTGCAGAAATAAGTTGCTTAAAGCTTAAATAAAGTTAAGTTAATTACGAGTAGTGAAAGTTTCATTTATCTCACAACAGGGCCTGTGTGTCTGGGCCTGTGTGTCTTGGCCTGTGTGTCACGGTGAGTGTGTCAGGGCCTGTGTGTCTGGGCCTGTGTGTCAGGGTGTGTGTGTCAGGGTGTGTGTCAAGGTGTGTGTGTCAGGGTGTGTGTGTCAGGGCCTGTGTGTCAGGGCCTGTGTGTCAGGGCCTGTGTGTCAGGGTGTGTGTGTCAGGGCCTGTGTGTCAGGGCCTGTGTGCCAGTGCATGTGTGTCAGGGTGTGTGTGTCAGGGAGTGTGTGTAAGGGTGTGTGTGTCAGGGTGTGTGTGTCAGGGTCTATGTGTCAGGCCTGTGTCTCAGGGTTTGTGTCTCAGGGCCTTTGTCTCAGGCCTGTGTCTCAGGGTCTGTGTGTCAGGGTTTGTGTCTCAGGGTCTGTGTCTCAGGGCCTGTGTGTCAGGCCTGTGTGTCAGGGTTTGTGTCTCATGGCCTGTGTCTCAGGGCCTGTGTGTCAGGGTTTATGTCTCAGGGCCTGTGTCTCAGGGCCTGTGTCTCAGGGCCTGTGTGTCAGGGTTTGTGTCTCAGGGCCTGTGTGTCAGGGTTTGTGTCTCAGGGTCTGTGTGTCAGGGCCTGAGTGTCAGGGTTTGTGTCTCAGGGTCTGTGTGTCAAGGCCTGTGTGTCAGGGTCTGTGTGTCAGGGCCTGTGTGTCAGGGTTTGTGTCTCAGGGTTTGTGTCTCAGGGTCTACGTGTCAGGGTTTGTGACTCAGGCCTGTGTGTCAGGGTTTGTGTCTCAGGGTTTGTGTCTCAGGGCCTGTGTGTCAGGGTTTGTGTCTCAGGGTCTGTGGCCCCAGGGTTCATTTCCTAGAGTCTGTCTCTCAGGATCCACCCTAGGGCCCGAGTTCCCAGGATCTGTCCCCAATGTCTGTCTCAGGATCCGTGTACTTACGGTGTGTGGGGGTGTCACGTCTGTGACCCCATTGTCTGTGTCCGTAGGGTCTCTCTCCTCTAAATCTGTGCCTGCCTCTGGTCTCTCCCGAGTCTCTGTCCTTAGATTCTATCTCAGGGACTGTCCTTAGTCTGTCCCCAGGGTTTGTGTCTCAGGGTCTGTCTCAGAGTCTGTGTCAGAGTGTGTGTGTCAGGGTGTGTGTGTCAGGGTGTGTGTGTCAGGGTGTGTGTGTCACCCTGTGTGTCAGGGTGTGTGTGTCTGGGCCTGTGTGTCTGGGCCTGTGTGTCAGGGTGTGTGTGTCAGGGCCTGTGTGTCTGGGCCTGTGTGTCAGGGTGTGTGTCAGGGTGTGTGTGTCAGGGTGTGTGTGTCAGGGTGTGTGTGTCAGGGTGTGTGTGTCAGGGCCTGTGTGTCTGGGCCTGTGTGTCAGGGCCTGTGTGTCTGGGCCTGTGTGTCAGGGTGTGTGTGTGTCAGGGTGTGTGTGTGTCAGGGCCTGTGTGTCAGGGCCTGTGTGTCAGGGTGTGTGTGTCAGGGTGTGTGTGTCACCCTGTGTGTCAGGGTGTGTGTGTCTGGGCCTGTGTGTCTGGGCCTGTGTGTCAGGGTGTGTGTGTCAGGGCCTGTGTGTCTGGGCCTGTGTGTCAGGGTGTATGTCAGGCTGTGTGTGTCAGGGTGTGTGTGTCAGGGTGTGTGTGTCAGGGTGTGTGTGTCAGGGCCTGTGTGTCTGGGCCTGTGTGTCAGGGCCTGTGTGTCTGGGCCTGTGTGTCAGGGCGTGTGTGTGTCAGGGTGTGTGTGTGTCAGGGCCTGTGTGTCAGGGCCTGTGTGTCAGGGTGTGTGTGGCAGGGTGTGTGTGGCAGGGTGTGTGTGTCAAGTGTCAAGGGGGGGGGGTATTACCGGCGGGGGAGCTGTGGGTTTAATGCCCCCGTTGTGAGGGGAGGGGCTACCGTGTGTGTGTTGTGGGGTAGGGGGTGTAATGGTGGGTGGGGGGTGTAATGGTGGGAGGGGGGGGTGTAATGGTGGGGGGGGGGTGTAATGGTGGGGGGGTGTAATGGTGGGGGGGGGGGTGTAATGGTGGGGGGGGTGTAATGGTGGGGGGGGTGTAATGGTGGGGGGGGGTGTAATGGTGGGGGGGGGTGTATGGTGGGGGGGTGTAATGGTGGGGGGGTGTAATGGTGAGGGGGGTGTAATGGTGGTGGGGGGTGTAATGGTGGGGGGGGTGTAATGTTGGGGGGGGGGTGTGTAATGGTGGGGGGTGTAATGGTGGGGGGGAGTAATGGTGGGGGGTGGGGGTGTAATGGTGGGGGGGGGTGTAATGGTGGGGGGGTGTAATGGTGGGGGGGGTGTAATGGTGGGGGGGTGTAATGGTGGGAGGGTGTAATGGTGGGGGGGGTGTAATGGTGGGGGGGGGGTGTAATGGTGGGGGGGGGTGTAATGGTGGGGGGGGTGTAATGGTGGGGGGGGGGGATAATGGTGGGGGGGGGTGTAATGGTGGGGGAGTGTAATGGTGGGGGGGGGTGAACAATGAGCGCATCTACAGCTGATTTGGTGATTTGGACTTTACGCTTCGCTCTGTGGGTCGCTGCTCATTTACTGAGTGCACTGGGGGGGGGGGGGGGGGGGGCTGCTGCCCGTAATGTTCCTGCAATGACGGGGTTCAGGGGGGAACTGTCCCGAACAACATCTGGTGGGAATGAATCACAGCTGGAGCGTTGCAGCGCTGGTTGACCCATGGCCCGGAGACGGAGACGGAGTGGGGGGGTTCCTGGCGTTGTGACGTCACATCCACCGTGGACTGTGGGGGGGGGGGGGGGGGGGGGGGGGGGGTTGATCAGGGAATGTGATTCTTTGCTGGGGGATCAGGGAATGTGATTCTTTGCTGGGGGGGGGGGGGTTCAGGGAATGTGATTCTTTGCTGGGGCGGGGATCAGGGAATGTGATTCTTTGCTGGGGGGGGCAGGGAATGTGATTCTTTGCTGGGGGGGCAGGGAATGTGATTCTTTGCTGGGGGGGGGTCAGGGAATGTGATTCTTTGCTGGGGGGGGGGGGGCAGGGAATGTGATTCTTTGCTGGGGGGCAGGGAATGTGATTCTTTGCTGGGGGGGCAGGGAATGTGATTCTTTGCTGGGGGGGTCAGGGAATGTGATTCTTTGCTGGGGGGGGGGGGGGGATCAGGGAATGTGATTCTTTGCTGGGGGGGCGTGTTCTGCTTCACTGTCGCCACATAAATGTTCAATAAAATCCAGTGTGTTCTCCAGCTGTTTGTCCGTGGCTGCTTGTGGTGGGGGTGGGGGTCACGGGGTTGGGGAGGGGTCACGCGGATTGAGGGGCTGTCATGGGGATTGGGGAGTGGGGGGGTCACTGGGATTGGGGGTGGGGGGTCACTGGGATTGGGGGTGGGGGGTCACGGGGAGTGGGGGGTCATTGGGATTGGGGAGTGGGGGATCACTGGATTGGGGGGGACACTGGGATTGGGGAGTGGGGGTCACTGGGATTGGGGGGGACACTGGGATTGGGGGTGGGGGGTCACGGGGAGTGGGGGGACACTGGGATTGGGGGGACACTGGGATTGGGGGTGGGGGTCACTGGGATTGGGGGTGGGGGTCACTGGGATTGGGGGGGACACTGGGATTGGGGGTGGGGGGTCACGGGGAGTGGGGGGTCACTGGGATTGGGGGTGGGGGGTCACGGGAAGTGGGGGATCACTGGGATTGGGGGGTGGGGGTCACTGGGATTGGGGGTGGGGGGTCACTGGGATTGGGGGTCACTGGGATTGGGGGTGGGGGGTCACTGGGATTGGGGGTCACTGGTATTGGGGTGGGGGTCACTGGTATTGGGGAGTGGGGGGTCACTGGGATTGGGGGGTGGGGGGTCACTGGGATTGGGGGTGGGGGGTCACGGGGATTGGGGGGTCACGGGGAGTGGGGGGTCACTGGGATTGGGGGTGGGGGGTCACGGGGAGTGGGGGGTCACGGGGATTGGGGGGTCACGGGGAGTGGGGGGTCACTGGGATTGGGGAGTGGGGGGTCACTGTGATTGGGGGGTGAGGGGGTTACGGGGATTGAGAGATGGGGGGTCACGGACGTTGGGAGTGGGAGTCACGGCGATTGGTGGGGGCTGATGGATCATGGCCATGGGGAGGGGGGCAGTGGGGACACGCCGGGGGAGGGGGTGGGGAAGGTGCCGGGACATCCTCGCGGGGCCGGTCCCACTTCCAACCACGGAGCTGTCTGCAGCTGGTCCCGACGTCATCCTCACCAATCAGCTGGGCAGGAGGCGGGCCGACTGGATTTGGATGTCCCACGGTGTCGAGCGGTACGTCATCCCGTAACGACACGCGCTAGACGTACGCCATCAAGACGCTGCCTACGCCGTCAAGACGCTGCCTACGCCGTCAAGACGCTGCGGGCCGTCAGGCCGTTCGCGCGCGGGGTTTTTGGACAGTGTCAGTGTTTCGGATGGCGGGACCAGCTCCGCACAATTCCATACCGCTCCGGCGACCGAAGTGGGACCGGCCCCGCGACGTCGTACGGCTCAATCGACAACGCTAGGTCGCGCAAGCCACATGCAGTCGCATGCTGGTGGGACAGGCCTTTAACTTAGCGGGCCAGGCAGATTCTCTGGAGAGAAGGAATGGGTGATGTTTCGGGTCGAGACTCTTCTTCAGACGGTGTCGACCCGAAGCGTCCGTCATTCCTTCTCTCCACAGATGCTGCTTGAACGGATCAGTTACTCCAGCATTTTGTGTCTATCTTCGGTTTTGTATCTGGAAAGATTTTTGCTCCCTAGTTGGCTCCTCCGTCAGCCTCTCTTCTGGATTGGCAGGACTTTCATATGAAGAAAGATTGGATAGACTCGGCTTGTACTCACTAGAATTTAGAAGATTGAGGGGATCTTATAGAAACTTACAACATTCTTAAGGGGTTGGACAGGCTAGATGCAGGAAGATTGGTCCCGATGTTGGGGAAGTCCAGAACTAGTGGTCACAGTTTAAGGATAAGAGGGACGTTTTCTGGAACCGAGATGAGAAAATCATTTTTTACACAGAGAGTGTTGAATCTGTGGAATTCTCTGCCACAGAAGGTAGTTGAGGCCAGTTCATTGGCTATATTTAAGAGGGAGTAAGATGTGGCCCTTGTGGCTAAAGGGATCAGGGGGTATGGAGAGAAGGCAGGGATGGGATACTGAGTTGGATGACCAAACATGATCATATTGAATGGCGGTGCAGGTTCGAAGGGCCGAATGGCCTACTCTTGTATCTATGTTCTATGTTTTTACGTGTATGTTCCATCCACAATCTAAAGGCCAGCCGGAGACAGACAACCTGGACCCAGAGACCACTCTACGTTGCCCGGTGTCCGTCAATCCTACCTCCTGGTCCAGTAAATTGGTGTGGATTGAATATGTCCACAATTCCCGGCCCAGTTCTGCCACCGGTCTGTCTCCATCCCACTGCTCGCGAGGTTACCAGCCACCTCTGTTCCCAGACCAAGAGGAGAAGGTCTCCGTTCCCTCTGCCCAGCGGTTTGTGCGCCGCGGTCGTCAGACCTGGAGTGAGGCCCGTTCTGTTCTGCTCCGCACCGCGTCCAGGTATAGACGGCGGGTGGATCATCACCGGACCCCTGTCCCTCGCTACCGCCCTGGGCAGAGGGTCTGCCTGTCCACCCGAGACGTCGTCCTCCGCGTTGAGTCCAGTAAGTTGGCGCCCGGTTTATTGGTCCATTCATTGTTCTCAGAGTCATCAACCGCTCTGCTGTCCGCCTTAGACTGTCCCGGTCAATGTATATTCACCCCGCCTTCCATGTATCCCGGGTTAAGCGTGAATCTTCCAGCTCCCTGTGTCCCGCTCCCATTGCCGGTGGCCCCGGTCTATGTGTATTCACCCCACCTCCATGTATCCCGGGTTAAGCGTGAATCTTCCATCTCCCTGTGTCCCGCTCCTGTGCTACCTCCGCCAGCCCGCATCATTTACGGTGGCCCCGTGTACATGGTGAAGCGGCTGCTGTAGCCCGGCGGCGTGGCAGAGGGATCCACTACCTGATTGACTGGGAGGGCAACGGACCAGAGGAGAGGAGCTGGATCCCTGCCGTGACATCCTGGACCCTTCCCTCATCCGTGGTTTTCATCAACAGCAACAACGGCCAGGAGGTGTCCGTGTGAGGGGGGGGGGGGGGGGGGGGGTGGGCTCCCGTCACACCTGCCGCGTCTCCAGATAGTTGAGACTCTCCACATTCCTCCCTGATGTAATCATGTTACACCTGCATTCACTCCGCTGCCCTCATCAGTCAATGGTTTACTGTTCATTTCACACCCAGATTTAATCTCGGAAGTTTCATCGTGTGCAGGAATTAGCGATCATTATATTATCCAAGCAAAACTGCACTTAAAGCTTAAAGTTCCTTCAAAACCACCGCGTAAAATTTCCCTCTGGGAAAAAGTGAACAGCGAGGATTTTAACGTCGTAGCAAAAAAACTGGGAAAATATTTCTTCAACCTGCAACCAGATAAAAGTTCCGTAAATGACAACTGGGTGTGGCTGAGAAACTCCTTCAATAATATTGTTACAAATCATGGTCCACAAATACTAATTAGGGCCGTGTGCGTCCTCCTTGGTTTTCGGCAAAACTGAAACGTCTCTGCAGTAAGAAAGATAAGTTTTATATCCGTGCCAATTAAAAGGGGTACAAAACTGGACTGGGACAATTTTACTAGAGTGGGAAAGCAAGTCGATCGTGCAATTAGGAATGCTCATAGACAACATGTTTCTTCTATTCTTGGGGGAGAGCAACCCAAGGGTTTTTGGGGATATGTGAAATCCAGACGGACAGACAACACTGGTGTCCAGATGCTTAAAGCGAACAACTGTCTGATCACTGAGGACCAGGCGAAAACAGAAGCTCATGCAAACCAATTTCAACACGTTTTCACCGGGAAGATGTGGAGCCTTCATCATTTCCAGTCCTACCGCCCAGCCCGTATGCTGATATGCCTGCTATTAAAATTGAGGTTGAAAGTGTCAAGAAGTTATTGCTCAACATGAATACCACAAAAGCAATTGGACCAGATCAGATACAGAATCAAGCCCTCAAGATCGCAGACGAAGAACTGGCTCCAGTTTTGCAGTTCATTTTTCAACAATCGCTTGAATCGAGTGATGTTCCGCTGGATTGGAGGAAGGCAAACATCACTCCTCTCTTTAAGAAGGGTTCAACCACCAACCCAGCGAATTATCATCCTGTTTCATTAACAAGTACTTGCTGCAAACTGCTGGATCATTTAATTGATAGTAATCTGATGCGACACGTGAGCAAACATAATATTCTTGCTGCCAACCAACATGCATTTAGGAAGCATAGATCATGCGAGTCTCAGCTTATCCTGACGACAAATGACCTGGCCAAGCATCTTGATAATAACGACATCACGGATTTAGTTGTCCTGGACTTTTCTAAAGCATTTGATGTCATCCCACACAGAGACTGCTTCGGAAACTTGACTTCTATGGTATTCGTTCCACCACGAAACGATGGATTTCCAGTTTCCTGACAAAACGTCTTCAGAGCTCCAATTGGCATTCAGTGTTGAGTTGTACATCCCAGGGCACAGTATTTGGCCCACACCTATTTTTGTTTTACATAAATGACATCCATGAAAAAGTCCCAAGTACGACCAGACTATTCGCTGATGATTGTTTGCTGTACCGTCCAATTAAGTCAGCTGATGATGAAGATGGTCTCCAAAAGGATCTCGATACTACGGTTGAGTGATCACAACAATGGGGCATGCAGTACAACCCTTCAAATGTGTAACTATGCGTGTCACCAGAAAGGGGAATCCAGGCGAAACATCTTACAATATACATGGTGTCACCCTTGAAGAATCCAAACAAACCAAGTATCTTGGCATCAAATTGCAGAATGATCTGCGTTGGAATGGTCAGACTCATCATGCAACGGTGAAAGCAACAGGTGTCCTAAACTTCCTGGGGTGCAACTTTCTTCATTGTTCAACTTATGTCAATGAGAAGCTGTACTTCACCCTCGTTAGACATCATTTGGACTACGCAGTTGCAGCATGGGACCCGTACACAAATAAAAACATTTCATCCATCGAACGTGTCCAAAGACAGGCAGCTTGATTTGTTACTAACACCTATCAGAGAGAAGCGAGTGTCACCAAACTTCTGAATTCTCTGGGGTGGAACCCTCTCCAAGACAGCCACACGTGAAGCGCGCCATTTGACCTGTTTTTACAAAATGTTAAATGGTCAGCTCGACATAGATTACACCGAACCAAGACCTCTACCGAAATGTCGCCGTCTAGCCTTTACTGGTAAAATATGCAACTAATCAATCTGCAACTGATGCTGACGAATGTAGACCTGTGAAATACATCTCGATGCGATCTACAGGTACATCTATATCCAATACATTTGAACAGGGATAATCAACGCTCTTTGTGTTAAAGCTGATGCTCAGTTCTGTCTGCAGATTGAAGGATTTAACATAAGGTATGTCGCTGGAGTCCAATGAAGCCAATTAGATGATATTATTAACGCACCACATTCATCTGTGATCAAGAAGTCACAATTGTTCTGAATTGATTGAACTGTTGGAAATATTTTAGAGTTCCTCATAAGACGAAGTTTCTGAATTCTTAGCAGCTCACGTTAAAATAGGCCGAAATCAACATTGTTTTGTGAATGGCAGATCTCCGTGACGAACCTGTTGGAATTGTTTGAAGAAATACATAGCAGGATAGACGAAGAAGCGCCATCGGATGTGACTTACATGTAGTTTCCTAAGCCCTTTGATAAGGTGACGTAGGTGAGACTTATATAAAGGTTGAGACACCACGGTATTGGATGGAAGATATTATCATGAGTAGCAGTTTGGCTGAATAGCAGAAGACAGAGAATGGAAATAAATGGAACTTGTTCTGGGTGGCTGCCAGTGACTAGCGGAGTTCCGCTGGGGTCGGCGCTGAAGCCGCTACTCTTCACGTTGTATATTAATGATTTGGACGAGGAGATACAAGGCTTTGTGGCCAAGTTTACGGATGATACATAGGTGGATGGGCAGGTTGTGTAGAGATAACGGGGCCTCTGCAGATGTACGTTGATAGTTTGGGAGAATTTGCTGAGGTTTGGCAAATGAAATACCGCGTCTCAAAATACGGAGTCGTGCATTTTAGTAGTAGGAATAATCGCATGTACTCCGCCTATGGGGAGAGAATTTAAAAAAAAGGAGGTGGAAAAGGACTTGAGAGCATTGGTGCAGGATTCCACCAAACGTTTGCAAGTTGAATTCGTAGTAAGGAAGGCGAGTGCAATACTCGCATTTATTTCGAGAGGGCTATGATACAAATATATCGATATCATGCTAAGGATTAATAGGCATTGGTCATGCCGCATTTGGAGTATTGTGAGCAGATCTGTGTGCCATATCTGAGGAAGGAAGTGTTGGCAGTGGAGAGTGTCTAGATGAGGTTTACTAGAATATTCCCAGGAATGATCGGGTTAACATGAGCGTTTGAAGACACTGGGCCTGCACAGACATTAGTTTAGAAGCCTGAGGGGGTCCCTCATTGAAACTTGAAAAATAGTGAACGGCATGGATATAGTGGATGTGTCGAGGATGTTTCCAGCTGTGGGGGAATCTAGGATCAAATTCCACAGCCTCGGGATTAAAGGACGTAAAGGACGAAAGCATGAGATAAGAGTGAGTGGGTTGTGTAGAGTGTTAGTGAATCTGGGGAATTCGTGGCCACATTTGGTTTTGGAGGCCGTCATCATATATTTTTAAGGTTGGGATTGAAAGATTTTCTGATTAATAAGGGTGCCCATGAGTTGGGGCGAAGGAAAGATATACCACCCATGATTAAATAGAGGAGTAGTCGAGGGGCCGAGTGGCTCTATTCTTCTCCTAGAACGTATGGACACATTACTAAAACCGTCAGACATAGTTTTAAAACCACGGTACCCCATGAGTCAGTGAACCCGGTAATGACCTCGGCGGAAGTTAAACAGAGAATGTTCGAGTAACTCTGCTTGTCAGGTGGGATCTCACGATAAATATGATAAATGATGATGCGGGTAGAGACCGTTTATCCTGGTGTAGTTCGCCGCAGAATTGTGGTCATTACTAGTTTGTGAATTGCATATTCAATATATTTGTTTCAGAGTCAGAAATGTTTGTGGAATGAAATGAGACACGTTACAGAATAAAATAATCCGTTCACTTTCGTACATAGAAATGCCCAACTAAGGTCCTCCTTGAACATTCAATGTTGCTAAATGTATTTTCGTACTTTCTACCACTAACCTGTTGGCAATCGTCATTCTCTCCGGGGAAAGTGTGGCCTCTCCAAATGTATCACCATCTACCTGGTATTCCATGGTCGTGGCTGATCTAATGGTTCTGATCTTCGAGGTAATTCTCTACGAGATTAATGATGTCTATTTTCCCTATTCATTCCTGAACTTAACTCCCATTTCTGGTCTGATCATGGTGATTAGTATGACTTCCATTGATTGCTCTTTCTGGCTAACTGTAGCTTTCACCTTCGATCGATTTGTCACCATTTGTAAGCTGAAGATACGAGCAAAATATTGCACAGAGAAAACGGCGGCTTTAGTGATAGCAGCGACGTGTATCTTAAGTTGTATTCAAAATGTCACGATATATTTTGCCTACGAACCTCGAGAAATAATTGACAATGTATCTTGGTCCTGTGCCCTAACTGCAGATTTCTGTAACTTCCGGTCTGGTTACTATTTTGGTCGGTCGAACCCATTCTATCCCCATTTGTGCTATTTCTACTGATCCTCCTCCTCAACACTCTGACTGTCAGGCACATTATACAGGCCAACAGAGTGAGGAGCGGTCTCCGCGGGAGCAACACTGACGAAAGTGTCGCAGATCAAGAGGTGGAGAACAGGAGGAAGTCCATTATTCTACTGCTGGCCATATCTGGTAGCTTCGTACTATTGTGGATGGTTACCTTCGTGTGTTTTGCATGTGTCTACTTCATGGACGTTCAGGTTCTCGGAACAGATTACACAGACCCATTTACAATTGCAGAACAGACCGGGTATATGCTCAGGTGTCTGAGCGCCTGCACCAACACATTTATTTATGGACTGTCGCAGAGCAAATTCAGGGAAGAATATAAAACTGTAATTAAAAATAATGTCGTTTTATTTTCTAATTCAATAAAGTGCCTTTAATATCTCAGTGAATCTGTGAACTGGGTCCCCTAATTTGAGGAAGGACATTCGTGTTATTGAGGGAGTGCAGCGCAGATTTACAAGGTTATTTCCCGGGATGGCGTGACTCTCATATGCTGAGAGAATGGATCAGCTGGGCTTGTACACTCTGGAGTTTAGAAGGATGAGAGTGTATCCCATTGAAACATATACGATTGTTTAGGGCTTGGACACACTAGAGGCAAAACACATGTTTCCGGTGTTGGGGGAGTCCAGAACCAGGGGCCACAGTTTAAGAATACGGAGTAAGCCATTTAGAACAGAGAGTTGTGAGTCTGTGGAATTATCTGCCTCAGAGGGCGGTGGAGGCAGGATCTCTGGATACTTTCAAGAGAGAGAGCTAGATAGGGCTCTTAAAAATAGCGGAGTCAGTGGATATGGGGAGAAGGCGGGAACGGGGTACTGGTTGGGGATGATCAGCCATGGTCACTTTGAATGGCGGTGTTGGCTCGAAGGGCCAAATGGCCTACTCCTGCACCTGTTGCCTATTGCCTATTGTCTATTGGTTTTGAAGTTTCTTTGTCTTCCATGTTTAATTACTGCAACTTTCGTTCCGAGAATGTGTTCTCATCATTGAGTCTATGCCGGCTGCGAGAGTAACCCCTTCAGTTCTATTCCGTCCCATACCTATATCCAATGTCTCCTCTTACATGACAAGGATATGCCAACTTAGCATCATATCACAGAGGTCATTTACTCTGCCAACCAATTGCGTCATTGGGACGTGCGATAAAACTGGTGTCCGAGTGAGACCTGTGTTCTGTTCATGAAGGAACAGCAGATACTTGTTTAAGTAGCAATGAGAGACACAGGATGCTGGAGTAACACAGCGGAACAGGCAGCATCTCTGGAGCATGGCTGTCCCGCTGCGTTACTCCATCATCTTGCGTCTATCCAGATAACTCACTGTGGTGGCATTACGTTGCGTGGGGAACCTTTACAGATTTCATCAGAGGTCAGGATGGGAAGGAGTCTGCATGCGCATTAGCTATTGGTAGATAAGGCCCTTTGCACAATAATGGCATTATTAATTCAACAATATGCAACAACAATTATGAATTCTTGTTAGGATTGCACGTAAAACTCATGATAAATCTGGGGAAGTTAAAATATTTTACCTTTGGGGTGGGGGTAAAAGGAATGAAGACTACAAGTATGGATTGATTACTGCATTATTTGAAAACAATAAAATCCTCATGTATCCATTGTGTCACCGGTTATAAAAAACCTGTCGGCAGTGTGAGTCATTGAAATACTCTGGGTTCTCTCAGAGTATTACGCATTATATAATGTTAATGTCTAGAATAAAATGACATAGAAACATAGACACATAGAAAATGGGTGCAGTAGGCCGTTGGGCCCTTGGAGCCTGCACCGCCATTCAATATGATCATGGCTGATCATCCAACTTAGTATCCTGTACCTGCCTTCTCTCCATACCCCTGATCCCTTTAGTTACAAGGGCCGAATCTAACTCCCTCCTAAATATAGCCAATGAACTGGCCTCAACTTCCTTCTGTGGCAGAGAATTCCACAGATTCACCACTCTCTGTGTAAAAAATAATTTTCTCATCTCGGTCCTAAAAGACTTCCCTCTTATCCTTAAACTGTGACCCCCTAGTTTTGGACTTCCCCAACATCGGGAACAGTCTTCCTGCATCTGGCCTGTCCAACCCGTTAAGAATTTTGTAAATTTTTATAAGGTCCCCCCTCAATCTTCTGAATTCTTGCGTGTACAAGGACGTTTGTGAAGCACATCGAGATGCTTTTGTGGGCCGTGAATCCGAGGAGGACATACGATATTTGGTGCAGGTTCCTCTCCCAGATGGAAGGGGCCATATTTAGTGGTACTAACACCAATTCCCTCGAACATTTCCTTATAGCTAATGACCCCCTAGTTTTAGTTTAGTTTGTGATACCGCGCGGAAACAGGCCCATCGGTCCAACGAGTCAACGTCGACCAGCGAACGCCGCACATCAACACTACCCGATATACACAAGGTACAATGTTACATTCATACCAAACCAGTTGAGCTCCAAACCAGTACGACATCGGTGGTCACGGGGAGTACGTACAATCTCCGCACTTTAGTCAAGATCGCAACGGGGTCTTCAGCGCTGGAAGGCAGTAACTCTGGCAAAGCTTTCCTTCCCCCCCCCGACCCCCCCCCCCCCCCTCCCACCCACACTCCCGAATCATCCCCATCTTTCCAGAAATTGGGTTTCCATACCTACTGTGGAATAAATTAATTGACAGGGAAATAAAAATAAAAAATGCAAAGTTACAGACTTCTAAGGTTTGCTTCAATATACTTGATTGCATGATATCATGGAGAGATGGAAGCAGAAAACTGCTCACCAGTTCTCTGACTTCGCAGCAGAATGAGCCGATAGTTATAGTGTACAGGAAATAACTTGTGTTTATTTTGTTAGATACTATTCTACAAAATATTCTATCAACTACATGGGTGCCAATGATTTCATTAGTGATAACATACGTTTCACTTATGCTAATTTAATTCAACAACAGACGGTTAATGCGAGTCCAGCACAATACAAGGGAATCTTGACATGATTCTAACTAATCGTTCAAGCGGCCACGATAGCATCCCCATTCCAAGCCGATTACAAGACTCCCATTTACTGCAACATATCTACTCTTCTAGCGGTAGGAGGGCGCGGTAGAAGTACTGTGACTTCTCAGAAATGTCAACAAACTTCCATATCTCCTCTGTTGTTTCATGTTTGGATTTACCATCCACCATTCAACACATTCCCAGACAAGACGTAACATGTCTGATCTTACTTTGCCGATTCCAACAAACATTTCGACACCTGGTCAAGTGAGAGATTCCAATTGTCAAATCCAAAACACCCTTTGTTTCCCTTGTTCAATGTCAAGGAAAATTAAATAAGGAAGGATATTATTTAGTTACTTCCATACCTATACGCAACACCACTAATTTTGGACGCCCTTTGTGTATCAGTCCATACGAAGTGCACGATCTCACAATAATGTTTACCAGTCGATCAATACTTCTCTATGGACAATCAACTACATTACCAGATATTTGCAGATATCTGCAAAGTTACTGAAAATCTGCACTATGCTATAAATCATAAACTTACCAGCATCGACCCTTCTCACGTGTAACTGGACATAGTCAACAAAAAATATTTACAAAAATACCCCTGAGAGTGGTGGATGCCCGAAGCACGCTGCCAGGGATGACGTTGGAGGCAGATACCATAGTGTCATTGAGGAGGCTCTAGTAAAAGCACGTGGATATGCAAGGAATGCAGAAGTATGATTTGGGTGCAGCGACATTTGTTTAGTTTGCCTTTATGTCCGGCACAGGTAGGTAGGGTCAAGGGGTCTGTTCCCATGCGGTGCTTCCCTTTGTTATATGTATTATAATGAATGGTGATACCCAGGCAACATTGAGCAAGGGAGGGTCATTGATGTACATGTCGATGCATCTCTGAAAGTGCCAAGTATAAGTCGGTAAAGAAGGCTTACGCGGTACTTGCCTGCATCAGCTTAGGCAGAGAATATTGTTTCATTGCTGATCGTTTTACTAACAATGGTGAATGTCATGGCGCTTCGCTGAGATGACATACTTGAGGTTACATATGCTGAGGCCTAATGGATTGTGATAATAAAAATAGTAAAGGAGCATAACTCTAATGTGATTAAATTATTGGCCTTCCACCAGCCAGCGGGAAATTGAAGGTCAGTTATGTCCACAGAGGATACAAGAACAACAGCGTTGTTGCATTGGGCGACTTTAACCCCCTATCGACTGGGTCGTCCTCAACGAAATAAGAATTGACGACACCTAATGTATTGTGCGTATCCGAGAAGGTTTCCTCAAACAGTGTGTGGATAGTCCAATTCTAGGAAGGACCATTATGAACCTTGTATTGGAAAACGGGTTTGCCAGGTGACTGGTGTTGCTGCGGTAGAGCATGTTGGTGTCTGTGATCATAACTCCATAAGTTTTCAGAATGTTTTTCATCAGGGTAGAATTTTACGTGGGGGGGGGGGGGGGGGGGGGGGTAATAAATTGGTTCAAAACCGTTTGCGAGGTCATTAGGCACGAGCTAGGGAGGTTACATTTCGAACAGTTAATATTGGGTACGTCCACAGCTGACATGTGGGTCGCTTAAAAGCTAGTTGATCAATGAGCAGGATCCGTATGTTTCAGTCGGAAGGAGGAGGGGATGTCATGAATGGCCAGAGATGTTGTAAACGTGCTCGAGAAGCAAACGGATGCGTGAGCCGTGGAGAAGAAGGTGGCGTCAGAAGGTGGAATGAGGAATCTAAAGCCAGTAGGAAATACATCGTGGGTCATATGTGGCCCTTCTAATAACATAGAAACATAGAAACATAGAAATTAGGCGCAGGAGTAGGCCATTCGGCCCTTCGAGCCTGCACCGCCATTCAATATGATCATGGCTGATCATCCAACTCAGTATCCTGTACCTGCCTTCTCTCCATGCCCTCTGATCCCCTTAGCCACAAGGGCCACATCTAACTCCCTCTTAAATATAGCCAATGAACTGGCCTCAACTACCCTCTGCGGCAGAGAGTTCCAGAGATTCACCACTCTCTGTGTGAAAAAAAGTTCTTCTCATCTCGGTTTTAAAGGATTTCCCCCTTATCCTTAAGCGGTGACCCCTTGTCATGGACTTCCCCAACATCGGGAGCAATCTTCCTGCATCTAGCCTGTCCAACCCCTTAAGAATTTTGTAAGTTTCTATAAGATCCCCTCTCAATCTCCTAAATTCTAGAGAGTATAAACCAAGTCTATCCAGTCTTTCTTCATAAGACAGTCCTGACATCCCAGGAATCAGTCTGGTGAACCTACTCTGCACTCCCTCTATGGCAATAATGTCCTTCCTCAGATACAAAACTGTACGCAATACTCCAGGTGTGGTCTCACCAAGACCCTGTACAACTGCAGTAGAACCTCCCTGCTCCTATACTCAAATCATTTTGCAATGAAAGCTAACATACCATTCGCTTTCTTCACTGCCTGCTGCACCTGCATGCCTACCTTCAATGACTAGTGTACCATGACACCCAGGTCTCGCTGCATCTCCCCTTTTCCTAGTCGGCCACCATTTAGATAATTGTCTGCTTTCCCGTTTTTGCACCAAAGTGGATAACCTCACATTTGCCCATTCACCCAGCCTATCCAAGTCACCTTGCAGTCTCCTAGCATCCTCCTCACAGCTAACACTGCCCCCCGGCTTAGTGTCACCCGCAAACATGGAGATATTGCCTTCAATTTCCTCATCCATATCATTAATATATATTGTAAATAGCTGGGGTCCCAGCACTGAGCCTTGCGGTACCCCACTAGTCACTGCCTGCCATTGTGAAAAGGACCCGTTTACTCCTACACTTTGATTCCTGTTTGGCAGCCAGTTCTCTATCCACATCCACATAAGGGCCACAAATGACCATGAAATGTAATCGGCGTCTCGGATTAAGGAACAGCACAAGGCAAAACGAGTAGGTTCCATCTGTATTCCGGGTGGCACTAGCAATGGCTGTCTCGCCAATAGTCTGTCAGTCCCTTCCTTCGTTGTTGTTTTTTTAGTATGTGTTATATGTAGACACGGGTGAAAATAATTTCACGGGTGAATAGAAGGCAGACACGGGTGAAATTATTATGGGCAACAAGGAAATGGCAGAAGAGTTGAATAGATACTTCGGATCTGTCTTCACTAAGGAAGACACAAACAATCTCCCAGATGTACTAGAGGACAGAGGATCTAAGGGGGTTGAGGAACTGAAATACATTTTCATTAGGCGAGAAATAGGATTGGGTAGGCTAATGGGACTGAAGTGTGATGAATCCCATGGACCTCGTCTTCTGCATCCCTGGGTCATCAGTGAGGTGGCTCTAGAAATAGTGGACGCATTGGTGATCATTTTAAAATGTTCAATAGATCCAGGATCAGTCCCTGTGGATTGGAGGATAGCTAATGTTATCCCACTTTTCAAGAAAGGAGCGAGAGAGAAAATGGGGAATTACAGACCGGTTAGCCTGACTTCGGTGGTGGGAAAGATGCTGGAGTCAATTATTAAGGAGGTAATAATGGGGCATTTGGATAGCAGTAAATGGATTAGTCCAATTCAACATAGATTTATGAAAGGGTAATCATGCTTGACTAATCTTCTGGAATTTTTTGAGGATGTGTCAATTAAAATGGATGAAGGGGAGCCAGTGGATGTAGTGTATCTAGACTTTCAGAAATACTTTGATAAGGTCCCTCACGGGAGACTGGTGACGAAAATTATAGCACATGGTATTGGGGGTAGGGTGTTGACATGGATAGAAAATGGGTTGGCAGAACGGAAACAAACAGTAGATGTGAACGGCTCATTTTCAGAATGGCAGGCAGTGGCGAGTGGAGTGTCGCAAGGCTCGGTGTTGGGGGCCGCAACTGTTTACCATATATATTAATGTTGGAAGAGGGAATTAGGAGCAACACTAGCAAGTTTGCGGATGACACAAAGATGGGTGGCATTGTGAACTGTGAAGAGGATGTTAGGAGGTTGCACGGTGACCTGGACAGGTTGAGTGAGTGGGCAGGTGCGTGGCAGATGCAGTATAACATAGATAAATGTGAGGTCATCCACTTTGGCGGCAAAAACAAGGGGGCAGATTATTATCTCAATGGGGTTAGGTTAGGTAAGGGGGAGGGGCAGCGAGACCTGAGCGTCCATGTACACCGCTCACTGAAAGTTGGCTTTCAGCAGGCAGTGAAGAAAGCTAATGGGATGTTGGCCTTCATAACAAGAGGGTTTCAGTATAGGAGTAAAGAGGTTCTTCTGCAGTTGTATAGGGCTCTGGTGAGACCACATCTGGAGTATTGTGTACAGTTTTGGTCTCCTAATTTGAGGAAGGACATCTTTGTGATTGAGGCAGTGCAGCGAAGTTTCACAAGATTGATCACTGGGATGGCGGGACTGTCATATGAGGAAAGATTGAAAAGACTAGGCTTGTATTCACTGGAGTTTAGAAAGATGAGGGGGGATCTTATAGAGATATATTAAATTATAAAAGGACTGGACCAGCTAGATGCAGGAAACATGTTCCCAATGTTGGGCGAGTCCAGAACCAGGGGCACACAGTCTTAGAATAAAGGGGAGGTCATTTAAGACTAAGGTGAGAGTTGTGAATTTATGGAATTCCTTGCCACAGAGGGCAGTGTAGGCCACGTCACTGGATGGATTTAAGAGTGAGTTAGATAGAGCTCTAGGGGCTAGTAGAGTCAAGGGATATGGGGAAAAGGCGGGCACGGGTTATTGATAGGGGACGATCAGCCATGATCACAATGAATGGCGGTGCTGGCTCGAAGGGCCGAAAGAGGCCATCTTTAATGTTTGAGAATGTGAAGTCACATCTTGGGTACAAATGCGGGGCGCGAAGTAGGGGAGGAATCCGGTGGGCGGCGCGGCTCTGGCCAGCAGCGGCCTCTGCAGTCTGTCCGCGTTTTATTATTTTCTGTCTGTGTTTTAATGTAGTTTTGTTATTTTTTGTTGGGGTGTGTGTGTGGGGGTGGGGGTGGGGTGGGAGGGGGGGGGGGGGGGAGAAACCTTTTAAATCTCTCCCTGCACTGGAGACCCGACCTTTTCTCGTAGGGTTTCCGTTGTCGTTGGGGCCGCAACGAGGAGCGGCCTCCAACAGGAAGAAGCCGGGGACTCTGGTGCTACAACTCACCGACGCCGTCGCGGGGCTGGCCGAGTCCGGAACGGTTGGAGCGGTGGAGGAGCGCTGCTGCTGCTGCTGCTGCGGCCCGACCGGAGAGTCGGAGGCTCCAACGGCAGGTTTGTGGACGGCGGCACCGGGAGCCCGCGGGTCCCTGGAGGGAGACCGCTTTTCAGGGCTCTCGCAACGGCGACTTACCCCGCCCGAGTTGCGGGGTTGAAGAGCTCCTGGACCGGGGCCTACACCACTGCCCCGCGCGGCTTGGAATGGCCGCGGGACTCTGCGAGCGCACGCCGGGGGCTCTAACACCAAGACCCGGTGTGCAACCTCGCACCACCCGGCGTGGCTTAAATGGCCGCGGGACAATTGCCATCGCCAGCCGGGGGCTTTGACTTTGACTCTGACATCGGGGGCGGGGGGGGGGGGGGGGGAGTGCAGTGGAGAAATAAGTTTATTTGGCCTTCCATCACAGCGATGTGATGGATGT
>JAWMAR010000738.1:521823-544323 GCA_036785375.1 Leucoraja ocellata | reverse complement strand
AAACCCAGTGGTTCTGGGCGGTCCCCGACAGGAAACGCCGCTCCAGGCCCGCTGGTAGGCCGCGAGGACGGGTCGAAGCTGCAGCCCGGAGAAAAGCAGCCTCTCCGACCAGGTAGGGACCCTGAAAGGTAGTTTCCCCCTCCCCACCCACCCCCCCCCCCCCCCCCACATAAAAAAATCTAAACCTCCAACAAAACACTTTAACTAACTTAAAATAAAAATAAAAGATGAACAGGCAGACAGCTGCTGGCTGGGCACCGTACACAGGACAGCGCCCCACCACGAGCATATTTTGTATAATATTCCAGCAAATTAGTCTCCGGTGTCTCTAAATGTTGCTGCCCACTTGATTCTTTTTTCAAGTCAACCTCGAACATTGTTTAAATTATTTAGACGATATCTAAAGAGTGAAAGCAAAATCCATGCTAGCATGTCGTTCGAGATTACGTGCATGCAAAGACAAGGGTTTAATGCTGAGGCTTTATAAGGCGCTGGTCTGGCCGCATTTGGAATATTGTGAGCAATTTTGGGCACCGTATCTGAGGAACGATGTGTTGGCTCTGGAGAGGGTCCAGAGGTGTTTTACAAGAATGATCCCAGGAATGATTAGTTTAAAATATGATGCGAGTTTGACGGCACCGGGCCTGGACTCCCTGGAGTTTAGACGAATGATGGGGGGGGGGGGGGGTGGCTCATTATAACGTATAGAAAAATGAAAGGCTTAAATAGAGTGGATGTGGAGAGGATGTTTCAACCAGTGGAAGAGTCCAGGACAAAGGTTCATAGCCACAGAATTAAAAGCCGTTCTTTCAGGAAGGAGATGTGGTGAATTTATTTAGTCAGATGTGGTGAATCTGTGGCACCGAAGGCTGTGGAGGCCGTTAGTTTATATATTTAAGGCAGAGATACATTGATTCTTGGTTGGTACGGGCGTCAGACGTTATGAGGGAAAAGCAGAGTTGGGAGCGAGAGATAGATCAGCCATGATTGAATGGCGGAATGTACATGATGCGCCGTATGGAAAACTCAGCTCCAATCACGTGATCTTATGAAAGAGCCAATCTCGATGCACGAGAGAGAAAGATTGCTAATCTCCCTCTGCGGATATATGACGATACTATATAATACGATACGTTGCGATAGGATAGAAGTGTATTCATCCCCTGAGGGAAATTGGTCTGCCGACAGTCGGAGCACACAACAACATACACGTAAACTTGAAATTAAAATTAAATTAAAAGTGAAAAGGTGAAAAATGAAAAAAAAGAAAACCAACATTCTTGTCCACATGTTTCTGCGCGTCCTCGCACGCGTCTGTAAAAATAGATCCACAAATCCGATCCGAATGTCCTTCCTAATTTGAGGAAGGACATTCTTGCTATTGAGGGAGTGCATCGTAGGTTTACAAGGTTAATTCCAGGGATGGAGGGACTGTCATATGCTGAGGGAATGGAGCAGCTGGGCTTGTACACTCTCGAGTTTAGAGGGATGAGAGGGTATCTCATTGAAACATATACGATTGTTAAGGGCTTGGACACAATAGAGGCAGGAAACATGTTCAAGGTATTGGGGGAGTCTAGAACCAGGGGCCACAGTTTAAGAATAAGGAGTAAGCCATTTAGAACGGAGACGAGGAAACGTTTTTTTCTCACAGAGAGTGGTGAGTCTGTGGAATTATCTGCCTCTGGTGGAGGCGGGTTCTCTGGATGCTTTCAAGAGAGAGCAAGATTGTGCTCTTAAAAATAGCGGAGTGAGGGGATACGGGGAGAAGGCAGGAACGGGGTACTGATTGGGGATGATCAGCCACGATCACATTGAATGGCGGTGCTGGCTCGATGGCCTACTCCCACATCTATTGTCTATTTTCTATTGTCTATAATCCAGGAATATTTGTCATAACAAGTCCGGGCAGATTACGAAATGCATGTTTCTTATTTAAATTCTCTCCCTTAATTCGTTTAGGCGGAAAATATTTTACACTGCTAATGAGTGACTAGATTTCTCCCGGGTATAAACTGCGAACTTTAAAAACGAGCTACCGCCTGGTAGCACTGAATGTAAAGGCGGTCTCTCTACTAGCATGAACCAGCCGGTAATAATACAAGTGGAAAACATATACTATCCTATCCTTGCCATCATCGGCGTTCCTGGTAAGCCACGGATCTGTTAAACTTTCCATGTGTCGGCTGAATTGTTAAGTGGAAGTGTGCTCTGTAATGTCTGTTGGATTGAGTATTGGCACCAAATTATATCCGACATGTAACGAGCGATATTGGCATCCATCGTATTTAATTCAAAGAAACTGCGTTGAAACGATCAATGAAACAGTCAAACGATCGCCGGAAAATCATTTCTGTCCTAGATATTAGGGACAATTTACAGAAGCCAAATAACCTACATACGTCCAAGTCTTTGGAAAGTGGAAAGAACACGGAGAAAACAATCGTCGTTACGTGGAGAACGTAGAAACTCCGTCCAGTCAGATCTCGTAGTTGGGATCGAACTCGGGTCACCAGCGTGGGATCGAACTCGGGTTACACAGCTACTTTACCGCTGCGCCACCGTGCCGCACCGGTACATTGATACAGAACTACAATTCATCTGATGGCGTAGCGGTGTAGTTGATGCCTCACAGCGCCAGATACCCGGGTGCGATCCTGACTACGGGGGCTGTCTGTACTGAGTGTATAGTTCTCCCCGTGAACTGCGTGAGATTTTCGCCCGGTGCTCCGGTTTCCTCCCACACTAAAAATACGTACAGGTTTGTATGTTTAATAAGTAACTGCAGATGCTGGAAAATCGATGGTAGACAAAAATGCAGGAGAAACTCAGCGGGTGAGGCAGCATCTATGGAGCGAGGGACATAGGCAACGATTCATGTACAGGTTTGTATGTTAACATTTGTTATTGCCAATGTGAGGGGATCGCTGGTCGTCGCGGATACGGTGGGCCGAAGGGCCAGCTTCCGTGCTGTACCTCTAAACTACACTAAACTAAGCCTCAGTAATTTAGAGCACGGGTATTAGGCGGAAGGGGAGGTCTCTACTCATACGTCTATGCGAAGTTTCAATGACAATGGATTGGCGACATTCATGGGGTTACTGAAGGCTGTGGTGGAAAGTCTGCGGGAGGATAATGTCATTCCGTTTTCTTTCTGCCAAAGATCTCACGCCGCACACCTCAAAAAACATCCGGCTCCTTGCGGCTAATTCACGGGGTTGTCGCTCGCCCACTGAATTTGTCCTGTCTCGCCAAGAGTTCCACACGTTCACGTATTACAAGGGCTATGTGAACAAATCCTGGACAGACACAGAGTACTGGAGCAACTCAGCGGGGCAGGCAGCACCCATGGATAAAAGGAATCGGTGACACCTCGGGTCAAGACCCTTCCCCAGACTGATGAAGATTCAGCCTGTGGAAGGGTCTCGAACTGAGTTGTTTTATATTCCTCTATCCAAGGATGCTGCCTGTCCCGTTGAGTTGCTCCGCCATTCTGTATCTATCTCCGGTATAAACCGACATCTACAGTTCGTTCCTGAACTAACCCGGGACTCGAATTGCTCGAGGAGACACCAGAGACTCCAGATACTAGGACCTTGAGCGAAATAGAAAGTGCTGGAGGATCTCATTGGGTCAGGCAGAGTACTGTATTTGTTTTCATTATTTTATTTTATTAAAAGTAACTACAACCATATGGCACCAAAGTGCCTAATATTTATTTTCATAATACATTTTATGTACAGCTTCTTTTGTTGTTGTTGTTATATTGAAGAAAGATTAGAATAAGAAAAATAATTTAGATAGTAAAGGATAGAAAGACGTGAAATATATAGTGTGTGAAGAAAAAGAAAAAAGGCGAATAAGTGAAGATAATTGAGAAAAAGAAAATAGAAAAAAGAAAATAAAACATAAATATATATATATAAATTAAAAATAAATAAAATAAACAAGGAGATCATTGTTTATAATCTTGACCAACCCTCGTCCAGTCCTGAAACAGTTGTGTTTTACAATTGTGTTGCACCATATGATTCCAAAAAGACGACAAATGGAGACCAACTCGTTATGAATTGGTCTGTTTTATCCATTAGGAGGAATCGCATTTCCTCAAGATGTGCGGTGTCCAACATGCTTGCAATCCACATTTTAAGCGTTGGTATTGATGTATTTTTCCAAAATTTAAGTATTATTGTTTTTGCTATTATTAAACCATTGAGATGTGTTCAAGTTATTCCCATCTTCCATTACTCCAAATATAATCATTTCAGTATTAGGTTTCATTCTCATCTTGAATAATTTTGTAAATATTTCGAAAATATCACTCCAAAATCTATAAAGTTTTATGCAGGAAACTAAGGAGTGGGTTATAGTTGCCTTTTGGGCTAGACATTTATCACAAGTGGCGGATATATTTGGATAAAATGTGTTCAATCTTGTTTTTGAATAATATAATCTATGTCCAATTTTAAATTGGATTAGATTATATTTTACATTAATCGAACATTTGTGAATATATATCAAGTATTTTTCCCATGTAACCTTCGTGATTTTTATCATTAGTTCCCGTTCCCACTCTTCTCTAAGTACCTCTGTCGATGGTAGGTCTATATTTAGAATACTATTATATAAATATGATATTAATTTTTGTGAGTCAGCTTCAATATTCATTGCTTCTTCCAATAATTCAGGAATTATTTTTTGATATCCTTGTATATATTTTTTCATGAAATCGCAAATCTGAAGATATTTAAAATATTGGTTGTTTTTCAGTTTAAATTTTAATTGTAATTGTTGGAATGACGGTAGGTTTCCCATTTCGTACATATCCCCGATCCTTCTAATTCCGGGACTTTCCCATTGGTTATATATTTTATCAATAAGAGATGGTTTAAATAAAGAGTTAATCGCTATTGGCATTAACAATAATAGATTTCTTAATTTTAAAGATAATTTTATTTGTTTCCAAATTCTTATTTTACCATATATAATTGGGTTCTTCTCATATATTGTGTTATTCAGTTTTTTCGGGGAGAAGAGGATCGTTCCTATATTACAAGGATGATAATTCTCTTTCTCTATTTTATCCATTCTGTCTGTTGGGTAGAACTATCCAGCCAGTAAATCATATTCTTAATATGCACTGCCTAGTAATAATGCGTACAATTGCAGAGTACTGTATGTGAAGGAAAAGGGAGCGACAATGTGTCGGGTCAGAACACTTCTTCAAACTAATTATTCTTAATTAGTTTATATTCCTTTAGAGAAACAGCAGGGAAACAGACCCTTCGGCCCACCGAATCTGTGCTGACCAGCCGTGCACTAACACTGTCCTACACACACTAGGTGTAATTTGCAATTTACCGAGCCAATTAACCTACAAACCCGCACGCCTTTGGTGTGTGGAAGGGAACCGGAGCTCACAGACAAAACGCACGCAGTCACGGTGTTAATGTACAAACTTCGTACAGGCAGCACCCGTAGTCAGGATCGAACACGGATCACTGGCGCTGTAAGGCAACAACTAAACCGCAGCGCCACTGTTTCGCGATATTGTCAAACCTAGAATTGGTGCAATCAATGCACAAAGTACGCACTTCTAATTTACAGAACAGTTCGACTCCTCGGTATAGGCGTCGCTTGCGTACAACATGGAACAGTACAGCACAGGAACAGACCATTCGGCCCACAATGTCCTTGCCGAACATGTTGCCAAGCGAAACTAACCTTCATGCCTACGCGTGATCCATTTCCCTCCATTCTCTGCATATCCGTGTGCCAATCAAAAATAGACACAACATGCTGGGGTAGCTCAGTGAGTCAGGCATCAGCTCTGGAGAAAAACAATGTGTGACCTTTCGTGTCAATAGACAATAGGTGTAGGAGTAGGCTATTCGACCCTTCGAGCCAGCACCGCCAATCAATGTGATCATGGCTGAGCATCCCCATTCCTGCCTTCTCCCCATATCCCCTGGCTCCACTATATTTAAGAGCCATATCAAGCTCGAGTTTGTAAGTATTCAGAGAACCGGCCTCCACCTGAGGCAGATAATTCTTAATCTTAAAGTCTTCATATTCGGGTTTGAGACTCCTCGTCAGTCCCTACCTGTCTGCAGACCAAAAGCCTCCTAAATGCTGCTAACGTATCAGCCTCCGCCACCCCTGTCGGCTAAATCCAGGTCCCGTTTACCGTGTACCGTGTTTGTACTTTGTATTTATTGTGTAAAAAATCTTGCTCCGACATCTCCTTTAAACATTGTCCGTCTCATTCTAAACCGATGCCGTCTTGTCTTTCTCTCCCACGGCGAATGTAAGGCGGAATTTAGAACGAGTTATTGGACCATGGAACGGAGTTATAATCTCATTGCCCACTTTTCCACCTGTCATTACTTCCCCCTGGAGACGGTGTGGGACAAACACCACAAATCAACAAACGACCTGTTGGCAGATCCTTTCAACGGAGAAGGACATGGAGGGAGTTAACTCCAGTGCCACGACGTTAGATCGAGAAGCAATAAATACATTTGGGAATCACGATGTTGTAATTGGAGTTGTTGACTGTTGGTGACACTAGATTCTGGACTAAGGTAACGCAGCTGGTAGAGCTGCCGTCTCACTGATCCAGGGTCCCGGGTTCGAACCACCCCTCGGGTGGAGACAGTGTGTAATTTGAACGTTCTCCCTGTGACAGTAGGTTTACACCGAGTGTTCGCGTTGCCTCCGACATATCAAATAAGTGCGGGTTTGTAGGTTAATTGTTCTCTGTAAAATTGGCCTTAGTGCTTGGGGAAGGAATGCGAAATAGGATAGTATAGAACTGTTGTGAGCGGCTGATCGATAGTCTACGTGCGTTCGGTGGGCCGAAGGGTCTGTTTCGTATTTCTGGACTAAGGTAGCGCTGTATCGTGTCCTGTATCGTTCAATTATTCAAGATGTAGATAGATATAGAATAGAATGATAAATATGCAAAGACGTAACCGCGATTAAAGAAACAGGGCATTGTTAGCTGTTTGCTGGGTGAGAACTTGTTCAAACTAATGGTCTTTTACTTTCACTGTTTTACTTATTGCATATCATATTTATTTTGCATATCTTACTTTCATGTGTTCTATATCTCTCTACATCACCGTCTATATCTCTCGTTTCCGTCCCCCCTGATTCTCAGTCTGAAGAATTTTCTCAACCCGAACGTCACCTATCCCCTTTCTCCAGAGATGCTGGCTGACCCGCTGAGCTACTCTAGCTTTTTGTGTCTATCTTCAGGTTTATGTTAAGTTATTTCAGTATGTTGTCCATCGTCTGTAAGATGAAACCAGTGTGAGTTGATCGTTGGTTGTCGTGACCTCGGTGCGCCGAAGGGCCTGTTTGCATGCTGTATCTTTAAAGTAAACTTAACTAAACTGCCTCTAAGACCAATGCCGTCTAATAAAGTCATTTTAATTTCGTATTTTCTGCAGCTAACCTGTTGGCAATCGTCATTCTCTCCCGAGGAAAGTGTGGACTCTCCAAATGTATCACCCGCTACCTGGTATCCATGGCCGTGGGTGATTTAATGGTTCTGATCTTCGAGGTAATACTCTACGAGATTAAAGATGGTTATTTCCCCTATTCATTCCTGAACCTAACTCCAGTTTGTAGCGTCAACTTGACCCTGCTATTTATGTCCATTGATTGCTCTGTCTGGCTAACGGTGACTTTCACCTTCGATCGATTTGTTGCCATTTGTTGTCCAAAGTTACGAGGAAGATATTGCACTGAGAAAACCGCGACTTTGGTGATAGCAGTGGTGTGTTCCCTGAGTGTTATTGAAAATATCCCAATATATTTTGTCTATGCACCACAAGCAATAATTGACAATGTGGCTTGGTCATGTGGTGCAACCCCAGACGCATACACCTCACCGTTATGGGTAGCATTTTGGTCGTTCGAAACTATTTTAACCCCATTTACACCATTCCTACTGATCATGCTCCTCAACGCGCTGACAATCAGACACATCATACGCGCTAACAGAGTGAGGAGCGGTCTCCGAGCGAACAAGAATGACGAGAGCGGCGCAGATCAAGAGGTGGAGAATAGAAGGAAGTCCATCATTCTATTGCTGGCCGTTTCCGGCAGCTTCATACTACTGTGGATGGTAATATTCGTGTGCTTCATCAGTGTACGTTTTATAGACGTGCAGTTTTTAGCAACAGATTACGACAACACATTCACGATTGCTGAACTGTCCGGGTACATGCTGAGATGTCTGAGTGCTTGCACCAACACGTTTATTTACGCCGTGTCACAGACGAAATTCAGGGAAGAATTGAAAAACCTGATTAGGAGTCCATTCGCGTTTTTGTCCAATTCAATAAGGCATTTTTAATGTCTCAATAAAACAACAATTAATTTCAAAGTGACGTGTATCCCTGTTATTTTATTACTTCCTGTTTTCTCATCCCTTTTTATTACATTCTGTCTCTGCGCATCCCTCTGCAATTAGATCCTCGACTTCCTCATTCACAGACCACAGTCTGTCCGTATTGGTGCAAATGTGTCAGCCTCGATAACAAACAGCACGGGAGCACCTCAAGGCTGCGTGCTCAGCTCCCTGCTGTACTCACTGAAAATATAAATATACATACAATAGTATATGGTCACGCTGATCTGTTCTGTAGTCATGCCTACTATATTCTGTTGTGCTGAAGCAAAGCAAGAATTTCATTGTCCTATCTGGGGCACATGACAATAAACTCTCTTGAATCGTGAATCTCTTAAATCCTCCTCCGTTTTCACCAGCTTGTCAAGGTCTTGCGGTAATTCCTGATCCAATCTCCACTGTCTTGGACAAAACGTTCTTTAGTGTTCATGTGTTAATGCATAAGGAACTGATAGTTGAGTCTTGTGTTCAACATTGCCGCCCATACATGTTTCTGTAAATTCGCTGTGTACAACTTTGTACAGATGAGAGCCCTTCGCTCCAAAATCTACCTCCATTTTTTTGCCCATCTACACCAATCTCAGTTTCCCACTTTAGTGGTGCCCAAAATTAACCGGTGATAAGGTTACAAAGTCATACAGCAGGAAAACAGACCATTCTATGGTTATATGGTTATATGGTTATATGGTTATCCGTGTGCTGCATGGCAAGACACATTTCACTACACCAATTCGTGTATAACCATATATAACCATATAACAATTACAGCACGGAAACAGGCCATCTCGACCCTTCTAGTCCCATATACCTGCGCTCAGACCATAACCCTCCATTCCTTTCTCGTCCATATAACTACCCAATTTGTTTTTAAATGATAAAAAACGAACCTGCCTCCATTGGAAGCTCATTCCACACAGCCACCACTCTCTGAGTAATGAAGTTCCCCCTCATGTTACCCCTAAACATCTGTCCCTTAATTCTCAAGTCATGTCCCCTTGTTTGCATCTTCCCTCCTCTCAGTGGGAAAAGCTTATCGACGTCTATCCCTCTCATCATTTTAAAGACCTCTATCAAGTCCCCCCTTAACCTTCTGCGCTCCAAAGAATAACTTGTTCAATCTTTCTCTGTAACTTAGTTGCTGAAACCCAGGCAACATTCTAGTAAATCTCCTCTGTACTCTCTCTATTTTGTTGACATCCTTCCTATAATTAGGCGACCAAACTTGTACCCCATACTCCAGAATTGGCCTCACAAATGCCTTAACATTACATCCCAACTTCTATACTCATGTGACAATGTATGTGACAATAAATGTCATTTTTCCTTTGTCCTTTGTCATTCTCCTTACAATGTTTCAGAAAGAGCTGCAGATGCTCGAAAATCGAAGGTGGACAAAACTGCTGCAGAAACTCAGCGGGCGCACCATCTATGGAGCGAAGGAAATGGGCAACGTTTCGGGCCGAAACCCTTCTTCAGACTGATGTAGGGTGGGGGGGGGGGGGGGGGGGGGGGTGCAAGGAGCAGAAAGGAGAAAGGAAGAGGAGGTGCCCGAGGGCTGAGGGAGAGCTGGGAAGGGAAGGAGACACCAAGGGCTACCGGAAATTGGAGGTCAATGTTTATTCCGCTAGGTTGCAAACTGCCCAAGCGGAATATGAGGTGCTGCTCCTCCAATTTCCGGTGGTGCTCACTCTGGCCATGGAGGAGGCCCAGGACAAAAAGATTGGATTCGGAATGGGAGGGGGAGTTGAAGTGCTCAGCCACAGGTAGATCAGGTATGTTAATGTGGACTGAGCGAAGGTGTTCAGCGAAATGATCGGGAAGCCTCCGCTTTGTCTCACCGATGTAGATCAGCTGATATCTAGAGCAGCGGATGCAATAGATGAGGCCGGGGGAGATGCAGGCGAACCTCTGTCGCACCTCGAACGACTGCTTGGGTCCTACAATGGAGTCGAGGAGGGAGGTAAAGTGACAAGTGTAGCATCTCTTGCGGTTGCAAGCGAAAGTGCCCGGGGAGGGTTGGTGCGGGACGGAAGAGAAGAATTGACCAAGATGTTACGGAGGGAGCGGTCTTTGCGGAAAGCAGACATGGGGAGATGGGAAGATGTGGTGAGTAGTGGGGTCACGGTGGATGTGGCGAATATAACTGATGACAATTTGTTGTTTGTGACGGCTAGTGGAGCGAAAGATGAGGACTAGGGAGAGTCTGCCCTTGTTACGAGTGGGGGGTGGGGAGAGATAGCAGTGTTACGGGTATTGAAGAAACTCTGGTGAGAGCCTCATGTATAGTGGGGGTGAAAAACCCCCGTTCCCTGAAGAACGAGTATATGTCCGATGCCCTGGTGTGGAACGCCTCGTCCTGGGAGCAGATGCGGCGTAGACGGAGGTATTTGGGAGTAGGGGATGGAGTCTTTTCAGGAAGCAGGGTGGGAAGAAGTGTAGACCAGATAGCCGTGGGAGTTAGTGGGTTTATAGTGGATGTCGGTCAGAAGTCTATCACCTGCGATGGAGATAGTGAGGTCAAGGAATGGTAAGGAGGTGTCAGAAATGTCCCAGGTGTATTTGAGTGCCGGATGGAAGATAGTGGTGAAGCGGATGAAGTCAGTAAGTTGTGTGTGGGTGCAGAAGGTGGCACCAAAGCAGTCATTGATGTAGTGGAGGTAGTGGTCGGGGATGGGGCCCTGGTACGCCTCGAACATGTATTGTTCGACGTACCCGATAAAGAGGCTGGCATAGATGGGGCCCATATGCTTGCCCATAGCTTCACCTTGTATTTGGAGGAAATGAGAGGAGTCAAACGAGAAGTTACTAAGGGTAAGGACCTTGGCGGATGAGAGTATCAGTGGACAGGAATTGGTTGGTTCTCCGGTGGAGGAAGAACCGGAGGGCTTTGAGACCCACCTGCTGGGGGATAGAGGTGTAGAGTGACTGGACGTCCACGGTGAAGAAGCGGGGATGGGGGCCTAGAGAATGGAATGCCCGGAGACGCCGGAGAGTGCCTGAGGTGTCTTGAACATACCTAGGGAGAGGATAGGATGGAGTCGATGTCGGTGGAAATAAGTCCGGTAGGGCACGAACAGCCAGAGACAATGGGTCTACCAGGGCAGGCAGAGACAATGGATCTACCAGGACAGGCAGAGGCAATGGATCTACCAGGACAGGGGGGAGAGATTGGAGTGAGACAGGGAGTGGAGATCTTGAGGCGGTTGATGTCCCGCCGGCAGTTTTGAATAAAAAGGTCTAAAGCCGGAAGGCCATGGGGGGGGGGGGGGGGGGGGTACAGGAGGAGGGGGTCCGTTGGAGACGGGAAACGGGATTATCAATGGGGATTGAGGACTCCTTCCCATGGAAGAACGCTGTGAGGCGGAGGCGACGGTAGAAGAGCTCCAAGTGGTGGGCGTGGAACTCATTAAAGTGGGCATGGAGCGGAACAAAGGTAAGACGTCTGCTGAGGACAGACCATTCGGTGTCGGAGAGGGGGAGGTCATGGTGGGGATGGAGGACACACGTCAGGGATGGGGGTTGGGACCGGAGGAAGGCATGTAAGTGGACTGAGGCCGAGGCGATATTTGGAGAGGGATCGTGGGTGGTCAGGGAGGAGGGGGCATGAAGACTGTAGTGTGGGTGGGGAAGAGCTGGGGTCACATGGTTTCATGGGGATGGGGAAGGCCCAGTTGAACAGCCACTGATGTTACCAGGGTTAGGGGGACCGGCACTAGGACCCAGCGTAGTCAAGCCCAGGGGAGTGAGAATCTGCAGCGTGGAGCGTTCAGGCTCGGTGCTCAGTCCAGTTTGCCGGCCGGAAGGCGGTGGAGTGGCGAGGGTCGGTGGAATCGATGGTAGGATTGTAATGGGGTCCGGGTCGGCGGGCGATGCGTGGGAAGTCCCGGTGGGCGGATGGTCGGCGGGGCGGCGTGGATCGGCCAGCCAGGTGAGGCGAGGAGGTGAGTAGGACGCGGTGTGGCGGCCATGTTCGGTGAGCCCCGGTCGGGCGGCCATGTTCCGGTAGGTCCGGTGCGGCGGCAACGTTGGATGGGCCGGGTGCGGCGCTAATGTTGGATGGGCCGGGTGCGGTGGCCATGTTGCATGGGCCGGTTGCGGTGGTAATGTTGGATGGGCCGGGTGCGGCTAAGAGGTTAGGCGGTCCCGTTATGGTAGCGATGGTCGGAGGAATCTGGGAGGGGCGGATATACAGAGTTACCGGTGAGGCAGCGAGGCTGGTCGTCATCGGTAGGCAGGTGAAGGTCGGGAGCAACATCGATGTGGCGGTCGGCGAAGGCGTGTCCTGGTGAGTGCTGGAGTTGCTCCTCGTGGCCAAGAAGGCGTCGCTGGACTCGGGCAGGCGGCGCGGGCCAGAGTTGGGGCCCAGAGCCAGCAGGCGGTCGGGTCGCGGAGTGTCGGCGGCAGGAGCGGCCTGGAGGCGGGTTAGATTCAAGTCCTTGGTGGAGTAAAGGTGGGCCAGGAATCGTTGATTGAAGAGGTGGATGAAGTAGTGTTGGGCGCCGTTGCAGATCTGAGTGAGTAAGGCCCGAAGGTCGGCGGGGAGGCGCGGTTCGGCCAGCCCGGTGAGGGACGAAGTGAGTAGGGCACGGTGCGACGGCCATGTTCAGTGAGCCCCGGTCCGGCGGCGATGTTCGGTAGGTCCACTGCGGTGGAAATGTTGAATGGGCCGGTTGCGGCTGCGATGTTCGATGGTCCGGGTGTGGCACCGATATTCGACGGGGCCCAGTGTGGCAGCAATGTTGGATGGCCCGGTGCGGCGATGAAGGTGGGTACAATGGGCCTACCAGGACAGTCTGGTTTGTGGATTTTGGGGAGAAGGCAAAATAGGGCCGTGCGGGGCTGGGGGACGATGAGATTGGAGGCTCGGTGGGCCAGGGAGCCGGAGTGGATGAAGTCGGTGATGGTGCTAGAGATGGTGGCCTGGTGCTTGTCTGTGGGGTCATGGTCCAGGGTTAAGTAGGAGGAAGTGCCCGAGAGTTTGTCCGTGGCCTCAGCTTTGTAGAGATCGACGCGCCAGACGAACACGGCACCTCCCTTGTCGGCGGATTTGCTAATCCAGTCTGGGTTATTGTGGAGTGAGTCGATGGCAGTACGTTCGGGGGGGGGGGGGGGGGGGTTGGAGTGAGACAGGGGAGTGGAGAATTTGAAGCGGTGATGCCCCGCCGGCAGTTTTGAATAAAATGGTCTAAAGCCAGAAGGCCATGCGGGGGGGGGGGGGGGGGGGGGGGGGGGTTCTAAGTGGAAAAGGGATCATCAATGGGGGGCGAGGATTCCTTCCCATGGAAGAACGCTGTGAGGCGGAGGCGACGGTAGAAGAGCTCCAAGTCGTGGTGGGCGCGGAACTCATGTTATATGGCGTCATGTGAGGTAATGCGGGGCGGTATTGGTACATAAATGCATGGAGCGTGAAAGTAGCAACCACAAGGTGGTGAAGATGGTATATCAGCCCAGGAGCGCAGCAGGAGGAGCTGATAGAGGTGGACAATATCGAGCAAGGATTAAATTAGGTCAACGCACAGACTCTTCCCCAGAGTAGGGGAACCAAGAACCGGAAGACATTGGTTGAAGATGGAAGGGGGGGTTTACTTAATAGGAACCCGAGGGGTAACTTTTTGAGGAGGCTGGATGCTTGGAAAGGGCTTCCTAAGGCAGGTAATAATAATAATAATAATAATAATAATAATAATAATAATAATAATAATAATAATAATAATAATAATAATAACAATAATAATAATAATAATAATAATAATAATAATAACTTTATTTGTTAAGCACCTTAAAAACAACCAAAGTGCTGTACAGAAAAAAGAAAACATGCAAGACATCATAAAACAGGCAGAACAACAGAACATACAACTAACACTAGGCGCATAAATTACACACAAAAATCCAAACAATAAATTAAAAACCATAAAACACGAGTACGAACAACGCAGCAAAACCAAGCAAATAAAGTTAACAAACAATTCAACACCTCACTGGTCTACAAAGGCCATGGAGAATAGATATGTCTTCAGGAGTGACTTAAAAACAGCTAGAGAAGGGGCCTGTTTAACGTGCAGAGGCAATTCATTCCACAATCTCGGAGCCGACACAGCAAAGGCACGGTCCCCTCTGAGCTTCTGCTTAGTCTTTGGCTCAATCAGGAGCAGCTGATCATCTGACCTGAGAGAGCGGGAGGGCGAATAAGGGTGAAGAAGCTCAAATAGGTAGGACGGGGCAAGACCACTTAGGGATTTAAAAGTAAATAAAATCATTTTAAAACGAATCCTATACTGAATAGGCAGCCAGTGGAGAGAGGCCAAAAGGTGTGAAACATGATCATGCTTTCGTGTGCCAGTCAAGAGACGAACAGCTGCATTCTGTACCATCTGGAGACGGGCGATGGAGGACCGTCTAACCCCCAGATACAGTGCATTGCAGTAATCCAGCCGGGTGGTAACAAAGGCATGGATTACCGTCTCAAAGTGCTGCCTCGACAAAATCGGCTTTATTTTTGCCAGCTGCCTCAGATGGAAAAAAACAGATTTAACAACAGCCCTCACCTGACAGTCAAATCTAAGGTCAGGGTCCACTTTAATCCCCAGGTTCGTGATGTTAGGTTTGAGATATGCATACAAAGAGCCTAGATCAACGGGGGGGGGGGGGGGGGGGGGGGGGGGGGGGGGGCGAGGTGCCACCAAAGATCATTACCTCTGTCTTGTCATCATTAAATTTTAAAAAGTTCAGTGACATCCAGGCCTTTATGTCACTGAGACATAGTATCACAACGGTGAAGAACAATTTAGACGGGCGCATGGATATGACAGGTTTAGTGGGATGTGGGACAACCGCAGGCAGGTGGGACTGATGCAAATGAGACATGGTGCTCGGTGAGGGCACGTTGAGCCGGAGAGCCTGGCTCCACGCTGAATGAGTCTGTGAGATACTTGCCAACACCAGCTGAGGCATAGAACATGAGATCAGTGAAGGTATCAACATCATAAAACACTGAGTTTCAAGAAGGGTCTTGAATCGAAATGTCACATTTCCTTCTATCCAGAGACGCTGCCTGTTCCGCTCAGTTTCCCAGCATGTTGTGTCTATCTTCAGTGTAAATCAGCATCTGCAGTTCCTTCCCACACAACGGAAAACATCGCTTAGGTCACAGTGGCGTAGTGTACAGTTCTGGTGATAAAACCGTAGAAAGTACATGTTTGTAAATTAAAGAATGTACTGATGATTCAACTGTTTATGTGATGAACATATGGACCAGGAGAGGCTTCAATAGGATTAGATACATGTGGATGCTGAGGCGGAATCTGGTCGATCTTTGCAACATTTTGATGGGTGTTGATGGTGTTTGACTGGATAATGATGATAATAATGTTACAATCCCAATATTCATTAACCAACCGAACAAAGTCCTTTGTCGTGATTCATGGTGACTTGTCATGAACCAGCTTTATTTTGTGGTATGCTGTCACCTCCCCCATTCCTGTTCAGGCACGCCGCACATCTTTACTCGGTCCGCCTTGGTCTAGTCGATCACGCGGTTGCCAAATACATTGATCCCTCTCCCATTCCCATACTGACCATTCTATCCTGGGTCACCTCCACTGTCAGTGGGGGGAAATGCAAATAGGAGGAACAGCACCTCATATTTCACTCGGACAGCTTATAATTAAGCGATATGAATATTCAGTTCTCTAATTTCAAGTAACCCTTGCATCCCCTCTCTCCCTGCCCCATCACACCTCTGTCGACATATTAGGTTCACAGTTGTAATATAGACTTTCACTGTTTGTACCCACTCGTTAGCGCGTTCTCCACAACCAACAATGAACCAACGTGGGCTCCACCGTTCCATGATCACCGTTTCTGGCTTTGAATTGTCATTTCCAATACCGGTTGTTCATTTTTACTCTGCTCCGTTTCATATCTGTCGTTTCCCTATCGCCTGACTTCTAGTCTGAAGAAGGGTCTCGACCTGAAAGTCGGCTATTCATTTTCTCCTAATATGCTGCCGGACTCGCTGAGTTACTCCAGATTTTTATGTCTATCGGACAGAATATCAAACTATTAGACCTGCCTTTGATAATTATGGCAAGACAACCCCCATACACAGAACCATTGAATTATTGAAGAGCCCTCCGCAATCATCTATTCTATGGAAACAGTGGCCAACCCTTGGAGAATAATTTCAAGTGGCGCAATTGTAGAGTTGCTGTCTTAGAACACTTACATCGCTTGGGACCCGGGATCGATCCCGATTACGGGCGCTGTTTGTGTGGAGTTTGTATGTCTTCCCCGTGACCGCATGGGTCTTCTACGAGATCTTCTGCATCCTGCCACATTCCAACGACGTACTGGTGTGAGGGCCAATTAACATGGTATAAGTGTAAATTCTCCTAGTGTGTAGGACTAGGGTTAGTGTGCAGTGATACGCTGGTCGGTGCGGACTTGGTGGGCCGAAGGGCCTATTTCTCCGCTGTATCTCTAAACTAAACGGAAACATTGTGTGTGTCTCAATTTACACGCAGTAACCATGGATGCAGAGAAAGACCATTCCACCCACTGGTTCAACCCGACATGCGAACAAAGCATTGCCTCACTCTGTAGAAGGCAATCCCTACGGAAATGTAACCACCAACTTCCATGTCTCACCGTGAGTCCCACCTCAACGACCAATACATCTGACATCTGGTTATAAAACAGTAGTAAATAATGAGCGAAAACTGGAACTATAGTCATACAGTGATACAAGATGAAGCCAGACCCTTCGGCCCAACATACCTACACCCGCCAACATACCCCAACAATATTAGCCCCATCTGCCTGCGCTTGGTCCATATCCCTCCTAACTTGTCCTATCCATGTACCAAACTGTTTCTTAAACTGTGGGATAATTCAAACCTCTGGCAGCGTGTTACATTCATGAACCACCCTTTGTATGAAAAAGTAAAACCTCAGATTCCTAGTAAATCTTTTCCCGCTCTCTTGAACCTATGTCCACTAGTCCTCGATTCCCCAACTCTGGGCAAGAGATTCTATACATCTGCCCGGTCTATTCCTCTCATGATTTAAACACCTCTATAAGATCACTCCTCACCCTTCTGCGCTCCAAGGAATAGAGAACCAGCCTACCGCTCCCTATAGCTTAGACCCTCTAGTACAGGCAATATCCTCGTACATCTTCTCTGAACCCTTTCAAACCACTTTTGCGGATCTTGTTTTCGCTGTGGAGGTCAACGAGAGTCTTAGAGACATCCAGACTGGATACAGTCCCTTTGGTCCAACTCGTCGGCGCTGACAAACATGCCCCATTTAGAGCTGAACACAGCTGTTCAGCTGCGGGAATTTGTTGAAGAGGAATGATTTTATTACCAGGCAAGGCTGAAGGCTGCAGTGATAGATAGTTTACTTTCGAGATACAGCTCAGAAACAGGCCCTTCGGCCCATCGACTACGCGCCGTCCAGCGATCACCCCGTACACTAGCACTAACCGACACATACTAGGAACAATTTACATTTTTACCGAAACCAATTAATCTACCAAATAATCTACAAACCTGAAGGTACACAAAATTGCTGGAGAAACTCAGCGGGTGCAGCAGCATCTATGGAGCGAAGGAAATGGGCGACGTTTCGGGCCGAAACCCTTCTTCAGATTATCAATCTACAAACCTGTGCGCCTTTGGAGTGTGGGAGAGAAAAAAGCAGCCGCAGAAACCCCACGCCATCACGGGGAGCAGGTACAAACTCCGTGCAGACAGCACCCGTTGTCAGGATTGAACCCAGGGCTCTGGCGCTGTGCCGATAGAGATGCAAACAATGATGAGAGGCGTGGATGTAGTAAATACTAGAAACGATCTACAGAGGGTTCTTGCAGAGCAAGTCCATAGTTCCATGTAAATGTCAACACAAGCAGATACCGTTATAAAAAGGTGCAAAGTGTGCATGGGTTCATCGGTGGCGACATTGAATATAAGAATCAAGTTGTAGCTTCATAGAACTGTGGCCAGGGCGCATTTGGACCATTGCATGTAGTTCTGGTCGCTCCATTACAGGCTGGATATGAAGGCTCATGAGATGGTACAGAAGTGGTTCAAAGGAGTATACCTGAATTCGGTGTACGAGAGGTTTGACAAACCTGGCCTGATTTATCTGAAGCATCAAAGATAGAAACATAGAAACACAGACAATAGATGCAGGAGTAGAGGCCATTCGGCCGTTCGAGCCTGCACCGACATTCAATATGATCATGGCTGATCATCCAGCTCAGTATCCTGTACCTGCTCTCTCTCCATACCCCCTGATCCCTTTAGCCACAAGCACCACATCTAACTCCCCCTTAAATATAGCCAATGAACTGGCCTCAACTACATTCTGTGGCAGAGAATTCTACAGATTTACCACTCTCTGTGTGAAAAATGTTGTTCTCATCTCAGTCGTAAAAGATATCCCCTTTATCCATAAACTGTGACCCCTTGTTCTGGACTTCCCCAACATCGGGAACATTCGTCCTGCATATAGCCTATCCAACCCCTTAAGAATTTTGTAAGTTTCTATAAGATAGAAGGAGTATACTCTGTCTATCGCTCTCATCATATTAAAGACCTCTATCAAGTCCCCCCTTAACCTTCTGCGCTCCATAGAATAAAGCCCTAACTTGTTCAAACTTTCAAAGTAACTTAGCTGCTGAAACCCAGGCAACATTCTAGTAAATCTCCTCTGAACTATCTCTATTTTGTTGACATCCTTCCTATAATTAGGCGACCAAAATTGTACACCATACTCCCGAATTGGCTTCACCAATGCCTTGCACAATTTTAACATTACATCCCAACTTCTATACTCAATGCTCTGATTTATAAAGCCCAGCACACCAAAAGCTTTCTTTACCATCCTATCTACACGCGATTCCACTTTTCAGGGAACTGTGCACAGCTATTCCCAGATCCCTCTGTTCACCTGCATTCTTCAATTCCCTACCATTTACCATGAACGTCCTATTTTGATTTGTCCTGACAAGATGTAGCACCTCACACTTATCAGCATTAAACTCCATCTGCCATCTTTCAGCCCACTCTTCCAACTGGCAAAAATCTCTCTGTAGTATCATATGCATACTTACTAATCCAATTTACCACACCATCATCCAGATCATTGATGTACATGACAAACAACAGTGGACCCAACACAGATCCATGTGACACCCCACTAGTCACTGGCCTCCAACCTGACAATCAACCATTCACCATTACTCTCTGGCATCTCCCATTCAGCCACTGTTGAATCCATCTTGCTACTCCACCATTAATACCCAACAATTGAACCTTCTTAACCAACCTTCCGCGAGGAACCTTGTCAAAGGCCTTACTGAAGTCCATATATACAACATCCGCTGCTTTACCCTCATCAATTTCCCGAGTAACCTCTTCAAAAAATTCAAGAAGATTAGTCAAACGTGACCTTCCAGGCACAAATCCATGTTGACTGTTCCTAATCGGACCATGTTTATCCAGATGCGTATATATATTATCGCGAAGTATCCTTTGCATTAATTTGCCCACCACTAACGTCAAAGTAACAGCTCGATAATTGCTAGATTTACTCTTACACCCATTTTTAAACAATGGAACAACATGCGCAGTCCGCCGATCCTCCGGCAATATTCCCGTTTCTAATGACATTTGAAATATTTCTGTCATAGCCCCTGCTATTTCTACGCTAACGTCCCTCAATGTCCTAGGGAATATCCTGTCTGGACATGGAGACTTATCCACTTTTATATTTCTCAAAAGTGTCAGTACTTCCTCTTCTTTGATCCTCATAGTTTCCATAGCTACTCTACTTGTTTCTCTTACCTCACATAATTTAATATCCTTCTCCTTGGTGAATACCGAAGAAAATAAATTGTTCAATCTTCCCCATCTCTTTTGGCTCTGCAGATAGCTGTCCACCCTGACTCTCTAATGGACCAACTTTATCCCTCGTTATCCTTTTGCTAGTAATATAGCTGTAGAAACCCTTTGGATTTACTTTCACCTTACTTGCCAAAACAACCTCATATCTTCTTTTAGCTTTTCTAATTTATTTCTTAAGATTCTTTTTACATTCCTCAAGCACCTCATTTACTCCATGCTGCCTATAATTATTGTAGATCTCCCTCTTTTTCTGAACCAAGTGTCCAATTTCCCTTGAAAACCAGGGCTCTTTCCAATTTTTACTATTTCATTTCAACCGAACATGGACATAAAGATTCTGTACTCTTAAAATTTCACCTTTAAATGTCTTCCATTTCTCTTCCACATCTTTCCCATAAAACAAACTGTCCCAATTTACTCCTTTTAAATCATTTCGCATCTCCTCAAAGTTAGCTTTTCTCCAATCAAAAATCTCAACCCTAGGCCCAGTTCTGACCCTCTCCATAATTATATTGAAACTAATGGTATTGTGATCACTGGTCCCGAACTGTTCCCCAACGCATACCTCTGCCACTTGACCCGTCTCATTTCCTAACAGGAGTTCCAGCACCGCCCCTTCTCTAGTGGGTACTCCTATGTATTGCTGCAAAAAAACTATCCTGCACACATTTTACAAACTCCAACCCATCCAGCCCATTTACAGAATGTGTTTCCCAGTCTGTGTATGGAAAATTGAAATCTCCCACAATCACTACCGTGCTTACTACTAATTTCTGCAATATCCTTACATATATGCTCTTCCAATTCTCGTTCCCCATTTGGCGGTCTATAATACACACCTATAAGTGTTGCCACCCCTTTCCCATTTCTCAGTTCCACCCAAATAGCCTCCCTAGACGAGTCCTCTAATCTATCCTGCTAAAGCACTGCTGTAATATCTTCCCTGATAAGCAATGCAACACCTCCACCTCTGGCCCCTCCAATTCTATTACACCTGAAGCAACGAAATCCTGGAATATTTAGTTTCCAATCACAACCCTCCTGCAACCATGTTTCACTGATCGCCACAACATCATACGTCCAGGTGTCAATCCGGTCTCTAAGGACATCCACATTTCTTACAACGCTCCTAGCATTAAAATATACACATTTAAGAAACCCACCATTTCTTTTTCTCTGTTTATTGTCTTTTTCTTCTCTCTCCCCTACATTTTAGGTCAGAGTGCTACCATTCTCTGCCTCCTGCCTCACACACTGACTGCTAGCTTTCCCAATTCTAGTCCCTCCCCCCAACCATACTAGTTTAAAGTCTCCCCAGTAGCCTTTGCAAATCTCCCCGCCAGGATATTGGTCCCCCTCGAGTTCAAGTGCAACCCGTCCTTTCTGTACAGGTCGCACCTTCCCCAAAAGAGGTCCCAATGACCCAGAAACTAGAATCCATACCCACTGCACCAGTCCCTCATCCAGGCATTTATTTTCCATCGTGCTCCATTCCTACTCTCACTGTCGCGTGGCACAGGCAGTAATCCTGAGATTGTTACCTTTCCAGTCCTTCTCCTTAACTCTCTACCTAACTCCCTAGATTCTTCTTTCAGGACCTCTTCTCTTTTTTACCTATGTCGTTGGTACCTATATGCACCACAACCTCAGGCTCCTCTCCCTCCCATTTCAGGGTTTCTTGGACACGTTCAGACACATCCCTGACCCTGGCACCAGGGAGGCAAACTCCCACCCGGGTCTCCTGTCTGCGTCCACAGAATCGCCTATCTGACCCGCTGACTATAGAGTCCCCTATTACAATTGCCCTGCCCTTCTTTTCCTTACCCTTCTGAGCAACAGGACTGGTCTTTGTGCCGGAGGCCCGGCCGCTGTCGCTGCCCCCAGGTAGGCTGTCTCCCCCAACCTTACTCAAGCATGAGTACTTATTTTCAAGGTGTATAGCCACCGCGGTACTCACCAGTCCCTGCCTCTGCCCATTTCCCTTCTTAACTGTGACCCAGTTTTCTGTCTCCCGTGGTCTTGGAGTGACCACCTCCCTGTAACTCCTTTCTATGACCTCCTCGCTCTCCCTGAGCAGATAGAGGTCATCGAGTTGCTGTTCCAGGTTCCTAACACGGTCCCTTAGGAGCCCCATCTCGACGCCCCTGGCGCAGATGTGGACGTCTGGAG
>JAWMAR010000738.1:415561-521623 GCA_036785375.1 Leucoraja ocellata | reverse complement strand
GGGGATCTTATAGAAACTTACAAAATTCTTAAGGGGTTGGGACAGGCTAGATGCAGGAAGATGTTCCCGATGTTATGGAAATCCAGGACAAGGGGCACAGCTTAAGGATAATGGGGAAATCCTTTAAAACCGAGATGAGAAGAACTTTTTTCACACAGAGAGTGGTGAATCTCTGGAACTCTCTGCCACAGAGGGTAGTTGAGGCCAGTTCATGGCTATATTAAGAGGGAGTTAGATGTGGCCCCTGTGGCTAAGGGGATCAGGAGGTATGGAGGGAAGACAGGTACGGGATACTGAGTTGGATGATCAGCCATGATCATATTGAATGGCGGTGCAGGCTCGAAGGGCCGAATGGCCTACTCCTGCACCTAATTTATATGTTTCTATCTTTCTATGTTTCTATATCTCCTCTGGTGTTTCATGTTTGCATTTACCATCCACCATTCAACACATCCCAGACAAGACGTAACATGTCTGATCTTACTTTGCCGATTCCACCTGGTCAAGTGGGAGGTTCCAATTGTCAAATCCAAAACACCCTTTGTTTCCCTTGTTCAATGTCAAGGAAAATTAAATAAGGAAGGATATTATTTAGTTACGTCCATACCTATACCCAACACCACTAATTGTGGACGTCATTTCTGTATCAGTCCATACAAAGTGTACAACCTCACAATAATGTTACCAGTCGATCAATACTTCTCTAAAGACAATCAACTACATACCAGATATTTGCAGATATCTGCAAAGTTACTGAAATCTCCACTGTGCTATAAATCATAAACTTACCAGCATCGACCCTTCTCACGTGTAACTGCACATAGTCAACAAAAAACATTTACAAAAATACCCCTGAGAGTGGTGGATGCCCGAAGCACGCTGCCAGGGATGAAGTTGGAGGCAGATACCATAGTGTCATTGAGGAGGCTTTAGTATAAGCACGTGGATATGCAAGGAATGCAGAAGTATGATTTGGGTGCAGCGACATTTGTTTAGTTTGCCTTTATGTCCGGCACAGGTAGGTAGGGTCGAGGGGTCTGTTCCCATGCGGTGCTTCCCTTTGTTATATGTTTTATAATGAATGGTGATACCCAGACAACATTGAGCAAGGCAGGGTCATTAATGTACATGTCGATGCATCTCTGAAAGTGCAAAGTATAAGTCGGTAAAGAAGGCATACGCGGTACTTGCCTGCATCAGCTTAGGCAGAGAATATTGTTTCATTGCTGATCGTTTTACTAACAATGGTGAATGTCATGGCGGTTCTCTGAGATGACATACTTGAGGTTACATGTGCTGAGGCCTAATGGATTGTGATAAAAGAATAGGAAAGGAGTATAACTGTAATATGATTAAATTATTGGCCGTTATTGCATTGGGTGACTTTAATCCCCTATCGACTGGGTCGTCCTCAACGAAATAAGAATTGACGGCACCTAATGTATTGTGCGTATCCGAGAACGTTTCCTCAAACAGTGTGTGGATAGTCCAATTCTAGGAAGGACCATTATGGACCTTGTATTGGAAAGCAGGTTTTGCCAGGTGACTGGTGTTGCTGCGGTAGAGCATTTTGGTGTCTGTGATCATAACTCCATAAGTTTTAAGAATGTTTTTCATCAGGATAGAATTTTACGTGGGGGGGGGGGGGGGGGTGGGGGGTTGGGTAATTAATTGGTTCAAAACCGTTTGCGAGGTCATTAGGCACGAGCTGGGGAGGTTACATTTCGAACAGTTAATATTGGGTACGTCCACAGCTGACATGTGGGTCGTTTAAAGGCTAGTTGATCAATGAGCAGGATCCGTATGTTTCAGCGGAAGGAGGGAGGGGATGTCATGAATGGCCAGAGATGTTGTAAACGTGCTCGAGAAGAAAACGGATGCGTGAGCCGTGTTGAAGAAGGTGGCGTCAGAAGGTGGAACGAGGAATCTAAAGCCAGTAGTAAATACATCAAGTGAGTCATGTGTGGCCCTTCTAATAAAGACATGTAATCGGCGTCTCGGAATAAGGAAAAGCACAAGGCAAAACGAGTAGGTTCCATCTGTATTCCGGGTGGCGCTAGCAATGGCTGCCTCGCCAATAGTCTGCCAGTCCCTTCCTTTTTGTTGCTTTTTGAGTATGTGTTATATGTAGACACGGGTGAAAATAATTTCACGGGTGAATAGAAGACACGGGTGAGATTATTATGGTCAACAAGGAAATGGCAGAAGAGTTGAATAGATACTTCGGATCTGTCTTCACTAAGGAAGAAACAAACAATCTCCCAGATCTACTAGAGGACAGAGGATCTAAAGGGGTTGAGGAACTGAAATAAATTTCCATTAGGCGAGAAATAGTATTGGGTAAACTAATGGGACTGAAGGATGATAAATCCCATGGACCTCGTGGTCTACATCCCTGGGTCCTCAGTGAGGTGGCTCTAGAAATAGTGGACGCATTGGTGATCATTTTAAAATGTTCAATAGATCCAGGATCAGTTCCTGTGGATTGGAGGATAGCTAATGTTATCCCACTTTTCAAGAAAGGAGCGAGATAGAAAATGGGAATTACAGACCAGTTAGCCTGACTTATGTGGTGGAAAAGATGCTGGAGTCAATTATTAAGGAGGTAATAATGGGGCATTTTGATAGCAGTAAATTGATTAGTCCAAGTCAACATGGATTTATGAAAGGGAAATCATGCTTGACTAATCTTCTGGAATTTCTTGAGGATGTGACAAGTAAAATGGATGAAGGGGTGCCAGTGGATGTAGTGTATCTAGACTTTAAGAAATACTTTGATAAGGTCCCGCACGGAAGACTGGTGACGAAAACTAGAGCACATGGTATTGGGGGTAGGGTGTTGACATGGATAGAAAATGGGTTGGCAGAACGGAAGCAAAGAGTAGATGTGAACGGCTCATTTCAGAATGGCAGGCAGTGGCGAGTGGAGAGCCGCAAGGCTCGGTGTTGGGGCCGCAACTGTTTACAATATATATTAATGTTGGAAGAGGGAATTGGGAGCACCACTAGCAAGTTTGCGGATGACACAAAGCTGGGTGACAGTGTGAACTGTGAAGAGGATGTTAGGAGGTTGCAGGGTGACCTGGGCAGATTGAGTGAGTGGGCAGATGCATGGCAGATGCAGTATAATATAGATAAATGTGACGTTATCCACTTTGGCGGCAAAAACAAGGGGGCAGATTATTATCTCAATGGGGTTAGGTTAGGTAAGGGGGAGGTGCAGCGAGACCTGAGCGTCCTTGTACACCGGTCACTGAAAGTTGGCTTTCAGCAGGCAGTGAAGAAAGCTAATGGGATGTTGGCCTTCATAACAAGAGGATTTCAGTATAGGAGTAAAGAGGATCTTGTGCATTTGTATAGGGCTCTGGTGAGACCACATCTGGAGTATTGTGTACAGTTTTGGTCTCCTAATTTGAGGAAGGACATCTTTGTGATTGAGGCAGTGCAGCGAAGTTTCACAAGATTGATCACTGGGATGGCGGGACTGTCATATGAGGAAAGATTGAAAAGACTAGGCTTGTATTCACTGGAGTTTAGGATGAGGGGGAATCTTATTAGAGATATATTAAATTATAAAAGGACTGGACCAGCTAGATGCAGGAAAAATGTTCCCAATGTTGGGCGAGTCAGAACCAGGGGCCACAGTCTTAGAATAAAGGGGAGGTCATTTAAGACTAAGGTGAGAGTTGTGAATTTATGGAATTCCTTGCCACAGAGGGCTGTGTAGGCCACGTCACTGGATGGATTTAAGAGAGAGTTAGATATAGCTCTAGGGGCTAGTGGAGTCAAGGGATATGGGAGAAGGCAGGCACGGGTTATTGATAGGGGACGATCAGCCATGAGCACATGAATGGCGGTGCTGGCTCGAAGGGCCCGAAAGAGGCCATCTTTGATGTTTGAGAATGTGAAGTCACATCTTGGGTACAAATGCGGGGCGCGAAGTAGGGGAGGAAGTGTAATCTGGATAACTCTGGGAGGAGGTAGGTTTATAGCTGACATCAATGACAGGCTGTCCCATGTGATGGAGGCAGAGAGATCTAGTGTGTGGTGTGTGTGGGTGTGTATATATGTGTCTCTCTCTCTGTCTATCTGAATGTGTGTGTGTGTGTGTGTGTGTGTGTGCGTGTGCGTGTGTGTGTGTGTGTGTGTGTGTGTGCGTGCGCGTGTGTGTGTGTGTGTGTGTGTGTGGGTATCTGTTCGTGTGTGTGTGTATGTGTGTGTGTGTGTGTGTGTGTGTGTGTGTGTGTGTGTGTGTGTGTGTGTGTGTGTGTGTGTGTGTGTGTGTGTGTGTGTGTGTGCGTGCGTGCGTGTGTGTGTGTGCCTGTCTGCCTGTGTATGTCTGTGTGCGTGTGGGGGTATCTGTTTGTGTGTGTGTCTGTGTCTGCCTGTCTGTCTGTGTGTGTATGGCTGCGTGTGCGTGTGCGTGCGTGTCTGCCTGTCTATCTGTTTGTTTATGCCTGTGTGTGTGTGTGTGTGCGTGTGTGTTAGTGCGCGCGCGTGTGTGCGTGTGCGTGTGTATGTGCGCGTGTGTGAGTGTGTGTGTCTGCGTGCGTGCGTGTGCGTGCGTGTGTGTGTGCGTGCGTGCTTGTGTGTGTGTGTGTGTGTGTGTGTGTGTGTGTGTGTGTGTGTGTGTGTGTGTGTGTGTGTGTGTGTGTGTGTGTGTGTGTGTGTGTGTGTGTGTGTGCGTATCTATGTATAAACAAAATATGTATGTGGCAGCAAAGATCGTCAAGGCAATGTTCATTGCGAGCTCCACCTTTCTGTCATCTTTGCTGGCATTGTTTTGTTCTTTTCCATATCTTTCAATCGTTTGTTTGATGTAATTTTTCATATCTCTCATTTCCTCACCCTGAGTCAGTCTGTAGAAGGGTCTCGTCTCCAATCGCCACCTATTACTTTTCTCCAAAGATGCTGCCTGACCCACTGTGTTACTCCAGATATTTGTGCTAATCCTTCTCATGTGTCTGCATATGTTTACGTGAATACGCATTGGTATTTACACACATATCTACACACAGGCAACCAAAGTATCAAAGGTATTTTATTGGTCACATTCACATACACACAGGTGTAGTGAAGTGAAATGCTTTTTGCCATTTTGTAGCACACAGAAAAAAAGAATACAGACATAACACCAATGAGAGTCTTAAACACATAGAAGATTGAGGGGGATCGTATAGAAACTTACAACATTCTTAAGGGGTTGGACAGGCTAGATGCAGGAAGATTGTTCCCGATGTTGGGGAAGTCCAGAACAAGGGGTCACAGTTTATGGATAAGGGAGAAATCTTGTAGGACCGAGATGAGGAAAACTTGTTTTCACACAGAGAGTGTTGAATCTCTGGAATTCTCTGCCGCAGAAGGTAGATGAGGCCAGTTCATTGGCTATATTTAAGAGGGAGCTAGATGTGGCCCTTGTGGCTAAAGGGTATAGAGAGAAGGCAGGAAGAGTATACTGAGTTGGATGATCTGCCATGATCATATTGAATGGCGTGCAGGCTCGAAGGGCCGAATGGCCTACTCCTGCACCTATTTTCTATGTGTCTATGTGCTATCCCCCCACAATGGGTCCCACCGTGAGGGAAGGCAAAAAGTCCAGTCCCCAACCCCAGTTCATCCATAGGGTGATTTCACGAAAGGTCACTGGAGCGTAGATCCGCACCCACGTGACCGAAAATCTCAACTGGAGGACATGCTATACATCGGTACATGTTAGTGGATGGGAAAACACGCACTTTCCCAACCGTTAAAAACCTAGAACACGGCCAGGTTTTGATCTGCAATTTATTGTGCCAGTCGGGGTGACCGTGAGGCACAGCTACCTAGATTTACAGTTTAAAAAAAAAGATAGAAACTAAGGTAAATTAACGAGGGAGCTGAAGGTGCCAATCCAGCGGAAGTGAACAGCGGCATTTGCCGTGGAGATTTAAAGGTCCAACATATCAGGAATTATCGCGTTTGCTCGCTGAATGTCATCAAAAGTAAGTCAATAATGCCTTACTTTTGATGAAATTCAACGAGCAAACGCGATAATTCCCGATATTTTGTACCTTTAAATCTCCACTGTTCACTTCCGCTGGATTGGCACCTTCAGCTCCCTCTTTAATTTACCTTAGTTTCTATATTTTTGTTCCCGTAAATCAAGGTAGCTGTGCCTCACGGTCCCCCTGACTGGCACAATAAATTGCGGATCAAAAGCTGGCCGTTTTCTATGTTTTAAACGGGTGGGAAAGTGCGTGTTTTCCCATCCACTAACATGTACCAGAACTCTAGAATGTCATCCACTTGAGATTTTTGGTCACGTGGGTGCGGATCTACGCTCCAGTGACCTTTAGTGAAATCACCCTATAACATGTACTCCAGTTGAGGTTTTCGGTCACGTGGGTGCGGATCTACGTTCCAGTGACCTTTCGTGAAATCACCCTATAGTCGGGCCCATTGAGGCTTCCACAGTTGCCTCTACGGAGGCCCGATGTCCTGGCCGTTCTCGCCGTGAGGTGGTGCTCCGGCGTCGGGAGAGTCCTCCCAGCGGCCTGTGAACCCTGGAACGGCCGCTTCTTTACCGGAGACCGCGGCATCCGAAGCCGACAAGGCCGCGCCGGTTGGAGCTCCACAACTGGCGATCTCATCTAGAGATCCCAGGCTCCCGGTGTAAAGTTCGGCGCCGCCGCCCGCAGCCGATCGCTCCACAGTCCCGCAGCTCCGTGATGTTTACCCGGCGGTCACAGCTCACCGGGAGCTCCAGCGCGGCGACCCAGGCAAGGCATCGACCGCTCTGCGATAGCGCTACAGCCTGTACCGCCGCCGAAAGCCGTGTTCTGGGCGGTCCCCGACAGGAAACGCCGCTCCAGGCCTGCTGGTAGGCCGCGAGGACGGGTCGAAGCTGCAGCCCGGAGAAAAGCAGCCTCTCCGACCAGGTAGGGACCCTGAAAGGTAGTTTCCCCCTCCCCACCCACCCCCACATAAAAAATCTAGACCTCCAACAAAAACTTTAACTAACTTAAAATTAAAATAAGTGATGAACAGGCAGACAGCTGCTGCTAGGCACCGTAAACAGGACAACGCCCCACCATGAACATATTTGTATAATATTCCAGCAAATTAAGTCTCCGGTGTCTCTAAATTGTTGCTGCCCACTTGATTCTTTTTTCAAGTCAACCTCGAACATTGTTTAAATTATTTAGACGATATCTAAAGCGAGAAATCAAACGCCATGCTAGCATGTAGTAGTGTATACAGGCTGGTTACATGCTGGGTCTGGTCGCATTTGGAATATTGTGAGCAATTTTGGGCACCATATCTGAGGAACGATGTGTTGGCCCTGGAGAGGGTCCAGAGGAGTTTTACAATAATGATCCCAGGAATGATTAGTTTAAAATATGTTGCGAGTTTGACGGCACCGGGCCTGGACTCCCTGGAGTTTAGAAGGGATGATGGGGGGGGGGGGGGGGGGGGGGGGCTCATTATAACGTATAGAAAAATGAAAGGCTTAGATAGAGTGGATGTGGAGAGGATGTTTCAACCAGTGGAAGAGTCCAGGACAAAGGATCATAGCCACAGAATTAAAGGCCGTTCTTTCAGGAAGGAGGTGATGAATTTTATTTAGTCAGATGTGGTGAATCTGTGGCACCGAAGGCTGTGGAGGCCGTTAGTTTATATATTTAAGGCAGAGATACATTGATTCTTGTTAGTACGGGCATCAGACGTTATGAGGAAAAGCAGAGTTGGGAGTGAGAGATAGATCAGCCATGATTGAATGGCGGAATGGACATGATGCGCCGTATGGACAACTCAGCTCCAATCACTTGTGATCTTATGAAAGAGCCAATCTCGATGCACGAGAGAGAAAGATTGCTAATCTCCCTCTGCGGATATATGACGACTATATAATACGATATGTGGCGATAGGATATAAGTGTATTCATCCCCTGAGGGAAATTAATCTGCCGACAGTCGGAGCACACAACACATACACGAAAACTTGAAATTAAATTTAAATTAAAAGTGAAAAAGTGAAAAATGAAATAAAAAAGAAAACCAACATTCTTGTCCACATGTTTCAGCGTGTCCTCGCACGCGTTTGTAAAAATAGATCCACGAATCCGATCCGAATGTCCTTCCTAATTTGAGGAAGGATATTATTGCTATTGAGGGAGTACAGCGTAGGTTTACAAGGTTAATTCCAGGGATGGAGGGACTGTCATATGCTGAGGGAATGGAGCAGCTGGGCTTGTACACTCTCGAGTTTAGAGGATGAGAGGGTATCTCATTCAAACATATAAGATGTTAAGGGCGTGGACACACTAGAGGAATGAAACATGTTCCCGATATGGGGGAGTCTAGAACCGGGGCCACAGTTTAAGATAAGGAGTAAGCCATTTAGAAGGGAGACGAGAAAACATTTTTTCTCACAGAGAGTGGTGAGTCTGTGGAATTATCTGCCTCTGGTGGACGTGGGTTCTCTGGATGCTTTCAAGAGAGAGCAAGATAGAGCTCATAAAAATGGCGGAGTGAGGGGATACGGGGAGAATGCGGGAACGCGATACTGATTGGGGATGATCTGCCACGATCACATTGAATGGTGGTGCTGGCTCGAAGGGCCAAATGGCCTACTCCCACATCTATTGTCTATTGTCTAGTGTCTATAATCCAGGAATATTTGCCATAACAAGTCCGGGCAGATTGCGAAATGCATGTTTCTTATTTAAATTCTCTCCCTTAATTCGTTAGGCGGAAATATTTTACCCTGCTAATGAAGATTCATGAAGATTCTTGGAAGATTCAACAAGAGGACATGAGTTCAGAATTAAGGGACATAAGTTTAGGGTTAATATGAGGGGAACTTCTTTACTCAGAGAGTGCTAGCGGTGTGGAATGAGCTTCCAGTGGAAGTGGTGGAGGCAGGTTCATTGGTATCATTTAAAAAGTAATTGGATAGGCATATGGATGAGAAGGGAATGGAGGGTTATGTATGAGTGCAGGCAGGTGGGACTAAGGGGAAAAAATATTCGGCACGGACTTGTAGGGCCGAGATGGCCTGTTTCCGTGCTGTAATTGTTATATGGTTTATATGGTAATGAGTGACTAGATTTCTCCCGGGTATAAACTGCGAACATTAAAAACGAGCTACCGCCTGGTAGCACTGAATTTAAAGGCGGTCTCTCTGCTAGTATGAACCAGCCGGTAATAATACAACTGGAAAACATATACTATCCTATCCTTGCCATCATCGGCGTTCCTGGTAAGCCGCGCATCTGTTAAGCTTCCATGTGTCGGCTAAATTGATAAGTGGAAGTGTGCTCTGTAATGTCTGTTGGATTGAGTATTGGCACCAAATTATATCCGACATGTTACGAGCGAAATTAGCGTCCATCGTATTTAGTTCAAAGAAACTGCGTTGAAACGATCAATGAAACAGTCAAACGATCGCCGGTAAATCATTTCTGTCCTAGATATTAGGGACAATTTACAGAAGCCAAATAACCTACATACTGCCAAGTCTTTGGAAAGTGTAATAACACGGAGAAACCATCGCCGTTACGTGGAGAACGTAGAAACTCCGTCCAGTCAGATCTCGTAGTTGGGATCGAACTCGGTCACCAGCGTGGGATCGAACTCGGGTTACACAGCTACTTTACCGCTGCGTCACCGTGCCGCACCGGTACATTGATAGGGAACTACAATTAATCTGATGGCGTAGCGGTGTATTTGATGCCTCACAGCGCCAAATACCCGGGTGCGATCCTGACTACGGGGGCTGTCTGTACTGAGTGTATAGTTCTCCCCGTGAACTGCGTGAGATTTTCGCCCGGTGCTCCGGTTTCCTCCCACACTAAAAAGACGTACAGGTTTGTATGTTTAATAAGTAACTGCAGATGCTGGAAAATCGAAGGTAGACAAAAATGCAGAAGAAACTCAGCGGGTGAGGCAGCATCTATGGAGCGAGGGACATAGGCAACGATTCATGTACAGGTTTGTATGTTAACATTTGTTATTTCCAATGTGAGGGGATCGATGGTCGTCGCGGATACGGTGGGTCGAAGGGCCTGCTTCCGTGCTGTACCTCTAAACTACACTAAACTAAGCCTCAGTAATTTAGAGCACGGGTTTTAGGCGGAAGGGGAGGTCTCTACTCATACGTCTATGCGAAGTTTCAATGACAATGGATTGGCGACATTCATGGGGTTACTGAAGGCTGTGTGGAAAGTCTGCGGTAGGATAATGTCATTCCGTTTCTTTCTGCCAAAGATCTCACGCCGCACTCCTCAAAAAACATCCGGCTCCTTACGCTAATTCACGGGGATTGTCGCTCGCCCACTGAATTTGTTCTGTCCGTAGATACCCTGTCTCGCCAAGAGTTCCACACGTTCACTTATTACAAGGGCTATGTGAACAAATCCTGGACAGACACGGAGTACTGGAGCAACTCAGCGGGGCAGGCAGCACCCATGGATAGAAGGAATCGGTGACACCTCGGGTCAAGACCCTTCCTCAGACTGAAGAAGATTCAGTCTGTGGAAGGGTCCCGAACTGAGTTGTTTTATATTCCTCTATCGAAGGATGCTGCCTGTCCCGTTGAGTTGCTCCACCAATCTGTATCTATCTCCGGTATAAACCGACATCTACAGTTCGTTCCTGAACTAACCCGGGACTCGAATTGCTCGAGGAGACACCAGAGACTCCAGATACTAGGACCTTGAGCGAAATAGAAAGTGCTGGAGGATCTCATTGGGTCAGTCAGAGTATTTTTTTAAATTATTTTATTTTATTAAAAGTAACTACAACTATATGGCACCAAAGTGCCTAATATGTATTTTCATAATACATTTTACGTACAGCTTCTTTTTTTGTTGTTGTTATATTGAAGAAAGATTAGGATAAGAAACATGTTAGATAGTAAAGGATAGAAAGACGTGAAATATATAGTGTGTGACGAAAAAGAAAAAAGACGAATAAGTGAAGATAATTGAGAAAAAGAAAATAGAAAAAAACATTAATATATATATAATATATATATATATATATATATATATAAATAAATACAAAATAAATAAAATAAATAAGGAGATCATTATTTATAATCTTGACCAACCCTCGTCCAGTCCTGAAACAGTTATTTTTACAATTGTGTTGCACCATATGATTCCAAAAAGACGACAAATGGAGACCAACTCGTTATGAATTGGTCTGTTTTATCCATTAGGAGGAATCGCATTTCCTCAAGATGTGCGGTGTCCAACATGCTTGCAATCCACATTTTAAGCGTTGGTATTGATGTATTTTTCCAAAATGTAAGTATTATTTTTTTTGCTATTATTAAACCATAATTAAAGAATAAACTTTGAGATGTGTTCAATTTATTCCCATCTTCCATTACTCCAAATATAATCATTCAGTATAGGTTCCATTCTTATCTTGAATAATTTTGTAAATATTTCGAAAATATCACTCCAAAATCTATAAAGTTTTATGCAGGAAACTAAGGAGTGTGTTATAGTTGCCTTTTGGGCTAGACATTTATCACAAGTGGCGATATATTTGGATAAAATGTGTTCAATCTTGTTTTTGAATAATATGATATATGTACAATTTTAAATTGAATTAGATTATATTTTACATTAATCGAACATTTGTGAATATATATCAAGTATTTTTCCCATGTAACCTTCGTGATTTTTATCATTAGTTCCCGTTCCCACTCTTCTCTAAGTACCTCTGTCGATGGCAGGTCTACATTTAGAATACTATTAATATAATACGATATTAATTTTTGTGAGTCAGCTTCAATATTCATTGTTTCTTACAATAATTCAGGAATTATTTTTTGATATCCTTGTATATATTTTTCATGAAATCGCAAATCTGAAGATATTTAAAATATTGGTTGTTTTTCAGTTTAAATTTTAATTGTAATTGTTGGAATGATGGTAGTTTTCCCATTTCGTACATATCCCCGATCCTTCTAATTCCGGACTTTCCAATTGGTTATATATTTTATCAATAAGAGATCGTTTAAATAAAGAGTTAATCGCTATTGGCATTAACAATAATAGATTTCTTAATTTTAAAGATAATTTTATTTGTTTCCAAATTCTTATTTTACCATATATAATTGGGTTCTTCTTATATATTGTGTTATTCAGTTTTTTCGGGGAGAAGAGGATCGTTCCTATATTACAAGGATGATAATTCTCTTTCTCTATTTTATCCATTCTGTCTGTTGGGTAGAACTATCCAGCCAGTAAATCATATTCTTAATATGCACTGCCTAGTAATAATGCGTACAATTGCAGAGTATTGTATGTGAAGGAAAAGGGAGCGACAATGTGTCGGGTCAGAACACTTCTTCAAACTAATTATACTTAATTAGTTTATATTCCTTTAGAGAAACAGCACGGAAACAGACCCTTCGGCCCACCGAATCTGTGCTGACCAGCCGTGCACTAACACTGTCCTACACACACTAGGTGTAATTTGCAATTTACCGAGCCAAATAACCTACAAACCCGCACGCCTTTGGTGTGTGGAAGGGAACCGGAGCTCACAGACAAAACGCACGCAGTCACGGAGATAATGTACAAACTTCGTACAGGCAGCACCCGTAGTCAGGATCGAACACGGATCACTGGCGCTGTAAGGCAACAACTAAACCGTAGCGCCACTGTTTCCGATATTGTCAAACCTAGAATTGGTGCAATCAATGCACAAAGTACGCACTTCTAATTTACAGAACAGTTCGACTCCTCGGTATAGGCGTCGCTTGCGTACAACATGGAACAGTACAGCACAGGAACAGACCATTCGGCCCACAATGTCCTTGCCGAACATGTTGCCAAGCGAAACTAACCTTGATGCCTACGCGTGATCCATTTCCCTCCATTCTCTGCATATCCGTGTGCCAATCAAAAATAGACACAACATGCTGGGGTAGCTCAGTGAGTCAGGCATCAGCTCTGGAGAAAAACAATGTGTGACCTTTCGTGTCAATAGACAATAGGTGTAGGGATAGGCTATTCGACCCTTCGAGCCAGCACCGCCAATCAATGTGATCATGGCTGATCATCCCCATTCCTGCCTTCTCCCCATATCCCCTGACTCCACTATCTTTAAGAGCCATATCAAGCTCGAGTTTGTAAGTATTCAGAGAACCGGCCTCCACCTGAGGCAGATAATTCTTAATCTTAAAGTCTTCATATTTCGGGTTTGAGATTCCTCGTCAGTCCTACCTGTCTGCAGACCAAAAGCCTCCTAAATGCTGCTAACGTATCAGCCTCCGCCACCCCTGTCGGCTAAATCCAGGTCCCGTTTACCGTGTACCGTGTTTGTACTTTGTATTTATTGTGTAAAAAACTTGCTCCGACATCTCCGTTAAACATTGTCCGTCTCACTCTAAACCGATGCCGTCTTGTCTTTCTCTCCCACGGCGAATGTAAGGCGGAATTTAGAACGAGTTATTGGACCATGGAACAGAGTTATAATCTCATTGCCCACTTTTCCACCTGTCCTTACTTCCCCCTGGAGACGGTGTGGGACAAACACCACAAATCAACAAACGACCTGTTGGCAGATCCTTTCAACGGAGAAGGACATGGAGGGAGTTAACTCCAGTGCCACGACGTTAGATCGAGAAGCAATAAATACATTTGGGAATCACGATGTTGTAATTGGAGTTGTTGACTGTTGGTGACACTAGATTCTGGACTAAGGTAGCGCAGCTGGTAGAGCTGCCGTCTCACTGATCCAGGGTCCCGGGTTCGAATCACACCTCGGGTGGAGACAGTGTGTAATTTGAACGTTCTCCCCTGTGACAGTAGGTTTACTCCGAGTGCTCGCGTTTCCTCCGACATATCAAATACGTGCGGGTTTGTAGGTTAATTGTTCTCTGTAAAATTGGCCTTAGTGCTTGGGGAAGGAATGCGAAATAGGATAGTATAGAACTGTTGTGAGCGGCTGATCGATAGTCTACGTGCGTTCGGTCGGCCGAAGGGTCTGTTTCGTATTTCTGGACTAAGGTAGCGCTGTATCGTGTCCTGTATCGTTCAATTATTCAAGATGTAGATAGATATAGAATAGAATGATAAATATGCAAAGAAGTAACCGCGCATTAAAGAAACAGGGCATTGTTAGTTGTTTGCTGGGTGAGAACTTGTTCAACATAATGGTCTTTTACTTTCACTGTTTTACTTTATTGCATATCATATTTATTTTGCATATCTTACTTTCATGTGTTCTATATCTCTCTACATCACCGTCTATATCTCTCGTTTCCGTCCCCCCTGATTCTCAGTCTGAAGAATTTTCTCAACCCGAACGTCACCTATCCCCTTTCTCCAGAGATGCTGGCTGACCCCCTGAGCTACTCTAGCTTTTTGTGTCTATCTTCAGGTTTATGTTAAGTTATTTCAGTATGTTGTCCTCGTCTGTAAGATGAAACCAGTGTGAGTTGATCGTTGGTTGTCGTGACCTCGGTGCGCCGAAGGGCCTGTTTGCATGCTGTATCATTAAACTAAACTTAACTAAACTTCCTCTAAGACCAATGCCGTCTAATAAAAGTCATTTTAATTTCGTATTTTCTGCAGCTAACCTGTTGGCAATCGTCATTCTCTCCCGAGGAAAGTGTGGACTCTCCAAATGTATCACCCGCTACCTGGTATCCATGGCCGTGGGTGATTTAATGGTTCTGATCTTCGAGGTAATACTCTACGAGATTAAAGATGGTTATTTCCCCTATTCATTCCTGAACCTAACTCCAGTTTGTAGCGTCAACTTGACCCTGCTATTTATGTCCATTGATTGCTCTGTCTGGCTAACGGTGACTTTCACCTTCGATCGATTTGTTGCCTTTTGTTGTCCAAAGTTACGAGGAAGATATTGCACTGAGAAAACCGCGACTTTGGTGATAGCAGTGGTGTGTTTCCTGAGTGTTATTGAAAATATCCCAATATATTTTGTCTATGCACCACAAGCAATAATTGACAATGTGGCTTGGTCATGTGGTGCAACCCCAGACGCATACACCTCACCGTTATGGGTAGCATTTTGGTCGTTCGAAACTATTTTAACCCCATTTACACCATTCCTACTGATCATGCTCCTCAACGCGCTGACAATCAGACACATCATACGCGCTAACAGAGTGAGGAGCGGTCTCCGAGCGAACAAGAATGACGAGAGCGGCGCAGATCAAGAGGTGGAGAATAGAAGGGAAGTCCATCATTCTATTGCTGGCCGTTTACGGCAGCTTCATACTACTGTGGATGGTAATATTCGTGTGCTTCATCAGTGTACGTTTTATAGACGTGCAGTTTTTAGCAACAGATTACGACAACACATTCACGATTGCTGAACTGTCCGGGTACATGCTGAGATGTCTGAGTGCTGCACCAACACGTTTATTTACGCCGTGTCACAGACGAAATTCAGGGAAGAATTAAAAAACCTGATTAGGAGTCCATTCGCGTTTTTGTCCAATTCAATAAGGCATTTTTAATGTCTCAGTAAAACAACAATTAATTTCAAAGTGACGTGTATCCGTGTTATTTTATTACTTCCTGTTTCTCATCCCTTTTTATTACATTCTGTCTCTGTGCATCCCTCTGCAATTAGATACTCGACTTCCTCATTCACAGACCACAGTCTGTCCGTATTGGTGGAAATATGTCAGCCTCGATAACAAACAGCACGGAGCACGTCAAGGCTGCGTGCTCAGCCCCTGCTGTACACATTGAAAATATAAATATACATACAATAGTATATGGTCACTCTGATCTGTTCTGTAGTCATGCCTACTATATTCTGTTGTGCTGAAGCAAAGCATAAATTTCATTGTCCTATCTGGGACACATGACAATAAACTCTCTTGAATCTTGAATCTCTTAAATCCTCCTCCGTTTTCACCAGCTTGTCAAGGTCTTGCGGTAATTTCTGATCCCATCTCCACTGTCTTGGACAAACGTTCTTTAGTGTCCATGTGTTAATGCATAAGGAACTGATGGTTGAGTCTTGTGTTCAACATTGCCGCCCATACATGTTTCTGTAAATTCGCTGTGTACAACTTTGTACAGATGAGAGCCCTTCGCTCCAAAATCTACCTCCATATTTTTGCCCATCTACACCAATCTCAGTTTCCCACTTTAGTGGTGCCCAAATTAACCGGTGATAAGGTTACAAAGTCATACAGCAGGAAAACAGACCATTCTATGGTTATATGGTTATATGGTTATCCGTGTGCTGCATGACAAGACACATTTCACTACACCAATTCGTGTATAACCATATATAACCATATAACAATTACAGCACGGAAACAGGCCATCTCGACCCTTCTAGTCCCATATACCTGCGCTCAGACCATAACCCTCCATTCCTTTCTCGTCCATATAACTATCCAATTTATTTTTAAATTATAAAATCAAACCTGCCTCCACTGGAAGCTCATTCCACACAGCCACCACTCTCTGAGTAATGAAGTCCCCCTCATGTTACCCCTAAACTTCTGTCCCTTAATTCTCAAGTCATGTCCCCTTGTTTGCATCTTCCCTCCTCTCAGTGGGAAAAGCTTATCGACGTCAACTCTGTCTATTCTCTCATCATTTTAAAGACCTCTATCAAGTCCCCCCTTAACCTTCTGCGCTCCAAAGAATAAAGCCCTAACTTGTTCACCTTTCTCTTTAACTTAGTTGCTGAAACCCAGGCAACATTCTAGTAAATCTCCTCTGTACTCTCTCTATTTTGTTGACATCCTTCCTATAATTAGGCGACCAAAATTGTACCCCATACTTCAGAATTGGCCTCACAATGCCTTAACATTACATCCCAACTTCTATACTCATGTGGCAATGTATGCGATAATAAATGTCATTTCTTCCTTTGTCCTTTGTCATTCTCCTTACAATGTTTCAGAAAGAACTGCAGATGCTCGAAAATAGAAGGTGGACAAAACTGCTGGAGAAACTCAGCGGGTGCGCCATCTATGGAGCGAAGGAAATGGGCAATGTTTCGGGCCGAAACCCTTCTTCAGACTGATGTAGGGTGGGGGCGGGGGTGCAAGGAGCAGAAATGGAGAAAGGAAGAGGAGCCCGAGGGCTGAGGGAGAGCTGGGAAGGGAAGGAGACACCAAGGGCTACCGGAAATTGGAGGTCAATGTTTATTGAGGTGCTGCTCCTCCAATTTCCGGTGGTGCTCACTCTGGCCATGCAGGAGGCCCAGGACAAAAAGATTGGATTCGGCATGGGAGGGGGAGCTGAAGTGCTCAGCCACAGGTAGATCAGGTATGTTAATGTGGACTGAGCGAAAGTGTTCAGCGAAATTATCGGGAAGCCTCCGCTTTGTCTCACCGATGTAGATCAGCTGATATCTAGAGCAGCGGATGCAATAGATGAGGCCGGGGGAGATGCAGGCGAACCTCTGTCGCACCTGGAACGACTGCTTGGGTCCTACAATGGAGTCGAGGGGGGAGGTAAGTGACAAGTGTAACATCTCTTGCGGTTGCAAAAGGGAAAGTGCCCGGGGAGGGTTGGTACGGGACGGAAGAGAAGAATTGACCAGGAAGTTACGGAGGGAGCGGTCTTTACGGAAAGCAAACATGGGGAGATGGGAAGATGTGGTGAGTAGTGGGGTCACGATGGAGGTGGCGAAAATAACTGCTGACTATTTGTTGTTTGTGACGGCTAGTGGAGCGAAAGGTGAGGACTAGGGAGAGTCTGCCCTTGTTACGAGTGGGGGGATGGGGAGAGATAGCAGTGTTACGGGTATTGAAGAGACTCTGGTGTGAGCCTCATGTATAGTGGGGGTGAAAACCCCCCGTTCCCTGAAGAATGAGTATATTTCCGATGCCCTGGTGTGGGATGCCTCATCCTGGGAGCAGATGCGGCGTAGACGGAGGTAATGGGAGTAGTGGATGGAGTATTTTCAGGAAGCAGGGTGGGAGGAAGTGTAGACCAGATAGCCTTGGGAGTCAGTGGGTTTATAGTGGATGTCGGTCAGAAGTCTATCACCTGCGATGGAGATAGTGAGGTCAAGGAATGGTAGGGAGGTGTCAGAAATGTCCCAGGTGTATTTGAGTGCCGGATGGAAGATAGTGGTGAAGCGGATGAAGTCAGTAAGTTGTGTGTGGGTGCAGAAGGTGGCACCAAAGCACTCATTGATGTAGGGGAGGAAGTGTTCGGGGATGGGGCCCTGGTACGCCTCGAACATGTATTGTTCGACGTACCCGATAAAGAGGCTGGCATAGCTGGGGCCCATATGCTTGCCCATAGCTTCACCTTGTATTTGGAGGAAATGAGAGAAGTCAAAAGAGAAGTTACTAAGGGTAAGGACCTAGGCGGATGAGAGTATCAGTGGACAGGAATTGGTTGGTTCTCCGGTGGAGGAAGAACCGGAGGGCTTTGAGACCCACCTGCTGTGGGATAGAGGTGTAGAGTGACTGGACGTCCACGGTGAAGAAGCGGGGATGGGGGCCTAGAGAATGGAATGTCCGGAGACGCCGGAGAGTGCCTGAGATGTCTTGAACATACGTAGGGAGGGGATAGGATGGAGTCGATGTCGGTGGAAATAAGTCCGGTAGGTCACGAACAGCCAGAGACAATGGGTCTACCAGGGCAGGCAGAGACAATGGATCTACCAGGACAGGCAGAGACAATGGATCTACCTTAGAATAAGTTAGGTCTTTATTCTCTGGAGCGCAGAAGGTTAAGGGGGGACCTGATAGAGGTCTTTAAAATGATGAGAGGGATAGACAGAGTTGATGTGGACAAGCTTTTCCCTTTGAGAATAGGGAAGATTCAAACAAGAGGACATGACTTCAGAATTAAGGGACAGAAGTTTAGGGGTAATATGAGGGGGAACTTCTTTACGCAGAGAGTGGTGGCGGTGTGGAATGAGCTCCCAGTGGAAGTGGTGGAGGCAGGTTCATTGGTATCATTTAAAAAATAAATTGGATAGGCATATGGATGAGAAGGGAATGGAGGGTTATGGTACGAGTGCAGGCAGGTGGGACTAAGGGAAAAAAAATTGTTCGGCATGGACATGTAGGGCCGAGATGGCCTGTTTCCGTGCTGTAATTGTTATATGGTTATATGGTTACCAGGACAGGCAGAGGCAATGGATCTACCAGGACAGGGGGGAGAGATTGGAGTGAGACAGGGAGTGGAGAACTTGAGGCGGTTGATGTCCCGCCGGCAGTTTTGAATAAAAAGGTCTAAAGCCAGAAGGCCATGAGGGGGGGGGGGGGGGGGGGGGGGGGGGGGGGGGGTACAGGAGGAGGGGGTCCGTTGGAGACGGGAAAAGGGATTATCAATGGGTATTGAGGACTCCTTCCCATGGAAGAACGCTGTGAGGCGGAGGCGACGATAGAAGAGCTCCAAGTGGTGGGCGTGGAATTCATTAAAGTGGGCATGGAGCGGAACAAAGGTAAGGCGTCTGCTGAGGACAGACCATTCGGTGTCGGAGAGGGGGGGGTCATGGTGGGGATGGAGGACACACGGCAGGGATGGGGGTTGGGGCCGGAGGAAGGCATGTAAGTGGACTGAGGCCGAGGCGATGTTTGGAGAGGGATCGTGGGTGGTCAGGGAGGAGGGGGCATGAAGACTGTAGTGTGGGTGGGGAAGAGCTGGGGTCACATGGTTTCAGGGGGATGGGGAAGGCCCAGTTGAACAGCCACTGATGTTACCAGGGTTAGGGGGACCGGCACTAGGACCCAGCGTAGTCAAGCCCAGGGGAGTGAGAATCTGCAGCGTGGAGGCTTCAGGCACGGTGCGCAGTCCAGTTTGCCGGCCGGAGGGCGGTGGAGTGGCGAGGGTCGGTGGAATCGATGGTAGGATTGTAGTGGGGTCCGGGTCGGCGGGCGATGCGTGGGAAGTCCCGGTGGGCGGATGGTCGGCGGCGCGGCGCGGATCGGCCAGCCAGGTGAGGCGAGGAGGTGAGTAGGACGCGGTGCGGCGGCTATGTTCGGTGAGCCCCGGTCGGGCGGCCATGTTCGGTAGGTCCGGTGCGGCGGTAACGTTGGATGGGCCGGGTGCGGCGCTAATGTTGGATGGGCCGGGTGCGGTGGCATTGTTGGATGGGCCGGTTGCGGCGGTTATGTTGGATGGGCACGATGCGGCGATGAGGTTAGGCAGTCCCGTTATGGTAGCGATGGTCGGTGCAATCTGGGAGGGGCGGATATACAGAGTTACCGGAGAGGCAGCGAGGCTGGACGTCATCGGTAGGCAGGTGAAGGTCGGGAGCAACATCGATGTGGATGGAGGTCGGCGAAGGCGTGTCCTGGTGAGTGCTGGAGTTGCTCCTCGTGGCCAAGAAGGCGTCGCTGGACTCAGGCAGGCGGCGCGGGCCAGAGTTGGGGCCCAGAGCCAGCAGGCGGTCGGGTCGCGGATTGTCGGCGGCAGGAGCGGCCTGGAGGCGGGTTAGATTCAAGTCCTTGGTGGAGTAAAGGTGGGCCAGGAATCGTTGATTGAAGAGGTGAATCTTCCGGCGGATGAAGTACTGTTGGGCTCCGTTGCAGATCTGAGTGAGTAAGGCCCGAAGGTCGGCGGGGCGGCGCGGTTTGGCCAGCCCGGTGAGGGACGAGGTGAGTAGGGCACGGTGCGACGGCCATGTTCAGTGAGCCCCGGTCCGGCGGCGATGTTCGGTAGGTCCACTGCAGTGGAAATGTTGGATGGGCCGGGTGCGGCTGCGATGTTCGATGGACCGGGTGTGGCACCGATATTCGACAGGGCACAGTATGGCGGCAATGTTGGATGGCCCGGTGCGGCGATGATGGTCCAGGGGCGACGATGTTGGGCTGTGACGTTATGGTGACGTTATGGTGGCGATAGTCAGGGGAATCGGGGAGGGGGAGATGGTGCGAGTTACCGATGAGGCAGCGAGGCTGGGTGTCATCGGTAGGCAGATACAATGGGTCTACCAGGACAGTCAGATTTGTGGATTTTGGGGAGAAGGCAAAATAGGGCCGTGCGGGGCTGGGGAACGATGAGATTGGAGGCTCGGTGGGCCAGGGAGCCGGAGTGGATGAAGTCGGTGATGGTGCTAGAGATGGTGGCCTGGTGCTTGTCTGTGGGGTCATGGTCCAGGGTTAAGTAGGAAGAAGTGTCCGAAAGTTTGTCCGTCGCCTCAGCTTTGTAGAGATCGACGCGCCAGACGACCACGGCACCTCCCTTGTCGGCGGGTTTGCTAATCCAGTCTGGGTTATTGTGGCGTGAGTCGATGGCAGTACGTTCGGGGGGAGGGGATTGGAGTGAGACAGGGGAGTGGAGAATATGAAGCGGTGATGCCCCGCCGGCAGTTTTGAATAAAATGGTCTAAAGCCAGTAGGCCATGGGGGGGGGGTCTAAGTGGAAAAGGGATCATCTATGGGGGGGGCGAGGATTCCTTCCCATGGAAGAACGCTGTGAGGCGGAGGCGACGGTAGAAGAGATCCAAGTCGTGGTGGGCGCGGAACTCATGTTATATGGCGTCATGTGAGGTAATGCGGGGAGGTATTGGTATATAAATGCATGGAACGTGAAAGTAGCAACCACAAGGTGGTGAAGATGGTATATCAGCCCAGGAGCGCAGGAGGATGAGCTGATAGAGGTGGACAATATCGAACAAGGATTACATTAGGTCAACGCACAGACTCTTCCCCAGAGTAGGGGAACCAAGAACCGGAGGACATTGGTTGAAGATGGAAGGGGGGGTTTACTTAATAGGAACCCGAGTGGTAACTTTTTGAGGAGGTTGGATGCTTGGAAAGAGCTTCCTGAGGAGGTGGTTAAGGCAGGTAGTATCACAACGTTGAAGAACCATTTAGACGAGCGCATGGATATGACAGGTTTAGTGGGATATGGGACAACCGCAGGCAGGTGGGACTGATGCAAATGAGACATGGTGCTCGGTGAGGGCACGTTGAGCCGGAGAGCCTGGCTCCACGCTGAATGAGTCTGTGAGATACTTGCCAACACCAGCTGAGGCATAGAACACGAGATCAGTGATGGTATCAACATCATAAAACTCTGAGTTTCAAGAAGGGTCTCGAATCGAAATGTCACATTTCCTTCTATCCAGAGACGCTGCCTGTTCCGCTCAGTTTCCCAGCATGTTGTGTTTATCTTCAGTGTAAATCAGCATCTGCAGTTCCTTCCCACACAATGGAAAACATCGCTTAGGTCACAGTGGCGTAGTGTACAGTTCTGGTGATAAAACCGTAGAAAGTACATGTTTGTAAATTTAAAAATGTACAGATGATTCAACTGTTTATGTGATGAACATATGGACCAGGAGAGGCTTCAATAGGATTAGATACATGTAGATGCTGAGGCGGAATCTGGTCGATCTTTGCAACATTTTGATGGGTGTCGATGGTGTTTGACTGGATAATGAGGATAATAATGTTACAATCCCAATATTCATTCACCAACCGAACAAAGTCCTTTGTCGTGATTCATGGTGACTTGTCATGAACCAGTTTTATTTTGTGGTATGTTGTCACCTCCCCCATTCCTGTTCAGGCACGCCGCACATCTTTACTCGGTCCGCCTTGGTCTAGTCGATCACGCGGTTGCCAAATACATTGATCCCTCTCCCATTCCCATACTGACCATTCTATCCTGGGTCACCTCCACCGTCAGTGGGGGGAAATGCAAATAGGAGGAACAGCACCTCATATTTCACTCGGGCAGCTTATAATTAAGCGATATGAATATTCAGTTCTCTAATTTCAAGTAACCCTTGCATCCCCTCTCTCCCTGCCCCATCACACCTCTGTCGACATATTAGGTTCACAGTTGTAATATAGACTTTCACTGTTTGTACCCACTCGTTAGCGCGTTCTCCACAGCCAACAATGAACCAACGTGGGCTCCACCGATCCATGATCACCGTTGCTGGCTTTGAATTGTCATTTCCAATACCTGTTGTTCATTTTTACTCTGCTCCGTTTCATATCTATCGTTTCCCTATCGCCTGACTTCTAGTCTGAAGAAGGGTCTCGACCTGAAACGTCGGCTATTCATTTTCTCCAGAGATGCTGCCGGACTCGCTGAGTTACTCCAGATTTTTATGTCTATCGGACAGAATATCAAAAGATTAGACCTGCCCTTTGATAATTATGGCAAGACAATTTTGTTAGTCCTTGCTGTCTCCTCCCCTTCCTCAGCCCCCCTGCTGTCTCCTCCCATCCCCCAGCCTTCGGGCTCCTCCTCCTTTTTCCTTTCTTGTCCCCGCCCACCCCCGCCCCCGATCAGTCTGAAGAAGGGTTTCGGCCCGAAACGTTGCCTATTTCCTTCGCTCCATAGATGCTGCTGCACCCGCTGAGTTTCTCCAGCTTTTTTGTGTAACCCCCATACACAGAACCATTGAATTATTGAAGAGCCCTCCGCAATCATCTCTTCTATGGAAACAGTGGCCAACCCTTGGAGAATTATTTCAAGTGGCGCAATTGTAGAGTTGCTGTCAGAACACTTACATCACTTGGGACCCGGGATCGATCTCGACTACGGGCGCTGTTTGTGTGGAGTTTGTATGTCTTCCCCGTGACCGCATGGGTCTTCTACGAGATCTTCTGCATCCTGCCACATTCCAACGACGTACAGGTGTGAGGGTCAATTAACATGGTATAAGTGTCAATTGTCCCTAGTGTGTAGGACTAGGGTTAGTGTGCAGTGATACTTGGTGGGCCGAAGGGCCTATTTCTCCGCTGTATCTCTAAACTAAACGGAAACATTGTGTGTTTCTCAATTTACACGCAGTAACCATGGATGCAGAGAAAGACCATTCCTCCCACTGGTTCAACCGTACATGCGAACAAAGCATTGCCTCACTGGCAATCCCTACGGAAATGTAACCACCCACTTCCATGTCTCACCGTGAGTCCCACCTCAACGACCAATACATCTGACATCTGTTTATAAAACTGTAGTAAATAATGAGCGAAAACTGGAACTATAGTCTTACAGTGATACAAGATGACGCCAGACCCTTCTGCCCAACATACCTACACCCGCCAACATACCCCAACAACATTAGCCCCGTCTGCCTGCGCTTGGTCCATATCCCTCCTAACTTGTCCTATCCATGTACCAAACTGTTTCTTAAACGGTGGGATAATCCAAACCTCAACCATTCCTCTGGCAGCTTGTTACATTCATCCACCATCCTTTGTATTAAAAAGTTACACCTCAGATTCCTAGTAAATCTTTTCTCCTTCTCCTTGAACGTATGTCCTCTAGTTCTCGATTCCCCAACTCTGGGCAAGAGATTCTGTGCATCTGCCCGATCTATTCCTCTCATGATTTTAAACACATCTATAAGATCACTCCTCATCCTTCTGCGCTCCAAGGAATAGAGACCCAGCCTACCGCTCCCTATAGCTTAGACCCTCTAGTACAGGCAATATCCTCGTAAATCTTCTCTGAACTCTTTCATCCACTTTTGCAGATCTTGTTTTCGCTAGCAGGTCAACGAGAGTCTTAGAGACATCCAGCCTGGATTCAGTCCCTTTGGTCCAACTCGTCGGCGCTGACCAACATGCCCCATTTAGAGCTGACCACAGCTGTTCAGCTGCGGGGATCTGTTGAAGAGGAATGATTTTATTACCAGGCAAGGCTGAAGGCTGCAGGGATAGATAGTTTACTTTCGAGATACAGTGCAGAAACAGGCCCTTCGGCCCATCGACTACGCGCCGTCCAGCGATCACCCCGTACACTAGCACTAACCGACACATACTAGGAACAATTTACATTTTTACCGAAACCAATTAATCTACCAAATAATCTACAAACCTGAAGGTACACAAAATTGCTGGAGAAACTCAGCGGGTGCAGCAGCATCTATGGAGCGAAGGAAATGGGCGACGTTTCGGGCCGAAACCCTTCTTCAGATTGTCAATCTACAAACCTGTGCGCCTTTGGAGTGTGGGAGAGAAAAAAACAGCCGCAGAAACCCCACGCCATCACGGGGAGCAGGTACAAACTCCGTACAGACAGCACCCGTTGTCAGGATTGAACCCAGGGCTCTGGCGCTGTGCCGATAGAGATGCAAACAATGATGAGAGGCGTGGATGTAGTAAATACTAGAAACGATCTACAGAGGGTTCTTGTAGAGCAAGTCCATAGTTCCATGTAAATGTCAACACAAGCAGATACCGTTATAAAAAGGTGCAAAGTGTGCATGCGTTCATCGGTGGCGACATTGAATATAAGAATCAAGTTGTAGCTTCATAGAACTGTGGCCAGGCCGCATTTGGACCATTGCATGTAGTTCTGGTCGCTCCATTACAGGCTGGATATGAAGGCTCATGAGATGGTACAGAAGTGGTTCAAAGGAGTATACCTGAATTCGGGTGTACGAGAGGTTTGACAGACCTGGCCTGATTTACCTGAAGCATCAAAGATAGAAACATAGAAACATAGACAATAAGTGCAGGAGTAGAGGCCATTCGGCCGTTCGAGCCTGCACCGACATTCAATATGATCATGGCTGATCATCCAACTCAGTATCCTGTACCTGCTCTCTCTCCATACCCCCTGATCCCTTTAGCCACAAGGGCCACATCTAACTCCCCCTTAAATATAGCAAATGAACTGGCCTCAACTACATTATGTGGCAGAGAATTCTACAGATTCATCACTCTCTGTGTGAAAAATTTTGTTCTCATCTCAGTCCTAAAAGATATCCCCTTTATCCTTAAACTGTGACCCCTTGTTCTGGACTTCCCCAACATCGGAAACAATCGTCCTGCATCTAGCCTATCCAACCCCTTAAGAATTTTGTAAGTTTCTATAAGATCCCCCCTCAATCATTTAAATTCTAGCGAGTACAAGCCGAGTTTATCCAGTCTTTCATATACCATATATAACATATAACATATAACAAGTACAGCACGGAAACAAGCCATCTCGACCCTTCTAGTCCGTGCCGAACACGTATTCTCCCCTTGTCCCATATACCTGCGCTCAGACCATAACCCTCCATTCATTTCCCGTCCATATAACTATCCAATTTATTTTTAAATGATAAAAACGAACCTGCCTCCACCACCTTCACTGGAAGCTCATTCAACACAGCTACCACTCTCTGATTAAAGAGGTTCCCCCTCATGTTACCCCTAAACTTCTGTCCCTTAATTCTCAAGTCATGTCCCATTGTTTGAATCTTCCCTATACATCAACTCTGTCTATCCCTCTCATCATTTTAAAGACCTCTATCAAGTCCCCCCTTAACCTTCTGCGCTCCAAAGAATAAAGCCCTAACTTGTTCAAACTTTCAATGTAACTTAGTTGCTGAAACCCAGGCAACATTCTAGTAAATCTCCTCTGAACTATCTCTATTTTGTTGACATCCTTCCTATAATTAGGCGACCAAAATAGTAAGATTAAACGAGAACTTACCAGTTTGAAGTTTGATCTGTATTTTATGAGGAGTTACGATGAGGGATTTCGTGAAGAACCCCGCTTCCAGCGCATGCGTGTCATTCTTCAAAGCAGCGGTGTGAGGTCACAGAAACCTATAATGACCTAAGATAGTAAGATTATCAAAGATATACCAGTTTGTGATATGATCATTAGGGTGGGAGCGGAGAGCAGCTCCATAGGTCTATCAAAATGACCTTTATTAATTTTGAGTGCTCTAATTTTGGCTCTTTGCAAATTTTGATAATGTAATGGTCCAAATTGTGTGGCCGGAAAAGTGGCCACAATCTTCCCAATTATTCGGGCTAACCGTCTAATGGAGGGTCTGACGGTGTTAAGAAGCACGCTGCAATCCTCCTGCAGGGCTGCGGCTTTATTTATAGGTACAGTTATTAACATATTGACCGTGTTAATGGTGAACCCCAAATAATCCATATTAGTTGCTGGTATCAAATTACATTTAATTGGATGGATGACAAACCCTAGTTGTTCAAACAATAGTTTAGTGGCGCGCACTGTTTGATATGCCAATTCATAAGTTGAGCCAACAATAAAGATGTCATCTAAATATGCCATTACCGTATGGCTTTGTTTACGTAACAACGCCAAAGCGGGTTTAAGTATTTTTGTAAATAACCTAGGGCCAGATGTTAGCCCATTTGGTAAGGCTCTATACTGCCAAAGTTCCCCCATCCAGTTAAACTTTAAATACCGTCTGTGATCCTTGCTGATGGGTACTGTATAATAAGCATCTTTTAAATCAATGCTTGCCATATAGAACCTCGTTGACACTAATTCTTTAGCAGTAATAAAAGTATCCATTTTAAAGTGAATATGTTGAACAAAAGTGTTCAACGTAGAAAGGTCAATAATAATCCTGCAACCCCCATCTTTTTTATTTCTAATAAAGATGTTAGATACAAATTCCAATTTTTCATGAACAGTATGCTCAATCACACCTTTAGAGGACAATCTTTGTAGCTCCCTGTGGGCCTTAGATAGTTCCTCTTTGGCAAGGACAAAAGCCCTTTGAGGTGTATGTTGTACTGGGGGTTTTTGGGGATAAATAAATTCTATAAGATAACCTTGAATACTGCTAAGAATATATGAGTCTGTAGTGATTTTACCCCATTCATAGCTATAGTATTGCAACCTCCCCCCCACCATAGTGGGTCCCTTTTTTTATAGCAGAACCACACCCACCTACCTCCATGGTTACTGGTGGTTTACTTATTTCTTGGGTTTCTTGAAAAAAGGGGGTTCCGGTTTGATGTCCTTGCGGGTTTGAGTGTGAGGTTGAGGCTTCCGTGTCTTCCAGGGTGGCCGGCCCTGGCCATATCCTAAAAAAGGCTGCGGTTGGTAATGCTGAGGTTTGACAGTGCGGCTGGTGTGAGCTACATTCTTGGGTCTTGCGTGGGGCTGATACCTTGCTCCAAAATATGCCTTCGCACTGGCCTTAATGAGCCCTAGTGTTTTTGCTTCCTCGTCAAGTTTTTTGACTTGTGCGGTCAGATCTTTCCCAAACAACAGAGTTGATGTATTAGCCGTTTTCTGCTTGCAGATAGGCGCATATCTGGGGTCTAGCGTTGGCTGGATGGCAGTCTTCCGCATACTATTCAGTTCGTACTGCACATTGCAAAACAGAGCTAGTGCATCCTGGTGATTCTTGGTGAGCTCTGTCTTGTCCAATGTGCGGGTGTAGGCCGTGATTCCTGCTGTCAGCCCCTTAAGTGCTCTCTGAATTTTGAGGTCTTGATTCCTTATGGTCCTCCCCATATGTTGCCAAATGGACTGGTTCACAGCGGGCACTTGTAATGCCTCACAATTCCCCGGTGGCAGATGTCTGGCCAGAGTTTCGGTGAATACGTCTTGCTGTAGCTTGTGGCCAGACATATAGTTGATACTGGCTGCCATCCGGGGATCCAAGTCTACCCCAGTTTGACTTGGCATAAAATACGTAGCAACCATGTCCAGCAGAGTCCCTGCCTTATCAGGATCATGTGCCTCCGTATCGTCAGGCTCTGGCCCCTCAGGGTCCTGCCCACTCTCCTCCGAGGAGTCTGAAATTTGTGGGGGTCCCTCACGGGGTACCCTTATGGGGCTTGCCTGCTCACTCTGGCAAGTCTCCTTCTCGGGACTGCCACTATTAATGAGCTCCACGAGCAGCTCCTTTAAGCGCTCTCTGTGCTGGGCTGCACTAGGCATTTTAAACTGCCCCAGCTCATGCAGGCTTTCAGCAATTTGCTCTCCCCTGATATATCCCAGCTGCTCCCGTCCCTGGTACTCACGGGTGCTGGCTTGCGGGCTTGCTTCCTTGGGCCGCTGACCACACAGTTCCTTAGTGTTTCCCCGGTCCGCTGCGTCTTTTGAGTGCTCTGAGTGCACCCATTCATAGCGGGTTAATTGCCTCCCGCGCTCCTCAGCCGCAGTGTGTTGACACGGGCTGGTCTGCCGTTGCGGAAAAAAGTCGGGTTTTTCCAAATGATGCGTCTTCCTCCGAACTTTTCCTCCCGCACGGGCCATAGGTTTTGGTGGTGCCAGAACTGTTTCTGGCACAGCTGGTACTTCTGTCGAGGTGTCCATAGTCGGCGGCTGCTGTTCCTGCCGTTCACCGGTGTTTTCCACTCGATTGTCGGGCAGCTTCTTTGCCGGCCGTTTTCTGGTAACTCTATCCATTTTCACTTAAAATGTAAAATGTAGAGTCCTTACCTGCCTTTTGCTGGTCCTTTTGTACTCTCCCGTTGCTGGGGACGTCCTCCCCCTCCTGTTTGACTCGTACAATGCGTGTAGCGATATGACACGCATGCGCTGGAAGCGGGGTTCTTCACGAAGTCACTCACGTGACTCCGAAGTAAAATTGTACACCATACTCCCGAATTGGCTTCACCAATGCCTTGCACAATTTTAACATTACATCCCAACTTCTATACTCAATGCTCTGATTTATAAAGCCCAGCACACCAAAAGCTTTCTTTACCACCCTATCTACATGAGATTCCACTTTTCAGGGAACTGTGCACAGTTATTCCCAGATCCCTCTGTTCACCTGCATTCTTCAATTCCCTACCATTTACCATGTACGTCCTATTTTGATTTGTCCTGCCAAGATAAAGCACCTCACACTTATCAGCATTAAACTCCATCTGCCATCTTTCAGCCCACTCTTCCAACTGGCAAAAATCTCTCTGTAGTATCATATGCATACTTACTAATCCAATTTACCACACCATCATCCAGATCATTGATGTACATGACAAACAACAGTGGACCCAACACAGATCCCTGTGGCACCCCACTAGTCATTGATTTCCAACCTGACAATCAACCATTCACCATTGCTCTCTGGCATCTCCCATTCAGCCACTGTTGAATCCATCTTGCTACTCCACCATTAATACCCAACAATTGAACCTTCTTAACCAACCTTCCGTGAGGAACCTTGTCAAAGGCCTTACTGAAGTCCATATATACAACATCCACTTCTTTACCCTCATCAATTTCCCGAGTAACCTCTTCAAAAAATTCAAGAAGATTAGTCAAACGTGACCTTCCAGGCACAAATCCATGTTGACTATTCCTAATCAGACCATGTTTATCCAGATGCGTATATATATTATGTCTAAGTATCCTTTGCATTAATTTGCCCACCACTGACGTCAAACTAACAGCTCGATAATTGCTAGGTTTACTCTTATACCCATTTTTAAACAATGGAACAACATGCGCACTCCGCCAATCCTCCGGCACTATTCCCGTTTCTAATGACATTTGAAATATTTCTGTCATAGCCCCTGCTATTTCTACACTAACTCCCCTCAATGTCCTAGGGAATATCCTGTCCGGACCTGGAGACTTATCCACGTTTATATTTCTCAAAAGTGTCAGTACTTCCTCTTCTTTGATCCTCATAGTTTCCATAGCTACTCTACTTGTTTCCCTTACCTCACATAATTCAATATCCTTCTCCTTGGTGTATACCGAAGAAAATAAATTGTTCAATCTTCCCCATCTCTTTTGGCTCTGCAGATAGCTGTCCACTCTGACTCTCTAATGGACCACCTTTATCCCTCGTTATACTTTTGCTAGTAATATAGCTGTAGAAACCCTTTGGATTTACTTTCATCTTACTTGCCAAAGCAACCTCATATCTTCTTTTAGCTTTTCTAATTTATTTCTTAAGATTCTTTTTATATTCCTCAAGCACCTCATTTACACCATGCTGCCTATAATTATTGTAGATCTCCCTCTTTTTCCGAACCAAGTATCCAATTTCCCTTGAAAACCAAGGCTCTTTCCAATTTTTACTATTTCCTTTCAACCGAACAGGGACATAAAGATTCTGTACTCTTAAAATGTCACATTTAAATGTCCTCCATTTCTCTTCCACATCTTTCCCATAAAACAAACTGTCCCAATTTACTCCTTTAAAATCATTTCGCATCTCCTCAAAGTTAGCCTTTCTCCAATCAAAAATCTCAACCCTAGGTCCAGTTCTGCCGCTCTCCATAATTGTATTGAAACTAATGGTATTGTGATCACTGGTCCCGAACTGTTCCCCAACGCATACCTCTGCCACTTGACCCGTCTCATTTCCTAACAGGAGGTCCAGCACCGCCCCTTCTCTAGTGGGTACTCCTATGTATTGCTGCAAAAAACTATCCTGCACACATTTTACAAACGCCAACCCATCCAGTCCATTTACAGAATGTGTTTCCCAGTCTATGTGTGGAAAATTGAAATCTCCCACAATCACTACCTTGTGCTTACTACTAATATCTGCAATATCCTTACATATATGCTCTTCCAATTCTCGTTCCCCATTTGGCGGTCTATAATACACCCCTATAAGTGTTGCTACCCCTTTCCCATTTCTCAGTTCCACCCAAATAGCCTCCCTAGAAGAGCCCTCTCAGATTCAGATTCAGATTCAATTTTAATTGTCATTGTCAGTGTACAGTACAGAGACAACGAAATGCGAAATGCTCTAATCTATCATGCCAAAGCACTGCTGTAATATCTTCCCTGATAAGCAATACAACACCTCCACCTCTTGCCCCTCCAATTCTATTACACCTGAAGCGACGAAAGCCTGGAATATTTAGTTTCCAATCACAACCATGTTTCACTGATCGCCACAACATCATACTTCTAGGTGTCAATCCAGTCTCTAAGTACATCCACATTTCTTACAATGCTCCTAGCATTAAAATATACACATTTAAGAAACCCACCATTTCTTTTTCTCTGTTTATTGTCTTTTTCTTCTCTCTCCCCTACATTTTGGGTCAGAGTGCTACCATTCTCTGCCTCCTGCCTCACACACTAACTGCTAGCTTTCCCAATTCTAGTCCGTCTCCCCAACCATACTAGTTTAAAGTCTCCCCAGTAGCCTTTGCAAATCTCCCCGCCAGGATATTGGTCCTCCTCGAGTTCAAGTGCAACCCGTCCTTTCTGTACAGGTCTCACCTTCCCCAAAATAGGTCCCAATGATCCAGAAACTTGAATCCATACCCACTGCACCAGTCCCTCATCCAGGCATTTATTTTCCATCGTGCTCCATTCCTACTCTCACTGTCGCGTGGCAGAGGCAGTAATCATGAGATTGTTACCTTTGCAGTCCTTCTCCTTAACTCTCTACCTAACTCCATAGATTCTTCTTTCAGGACCTCTTCTCTTTTTTTACCTTTGTCGTTGGTACCTATATGCACCACAACCTCAGGCTCCTCTCCCTCCCATTTCAGCATTTCTTGGACACGTTCAGACACATCCCTGACCCTGGCACCAGGGAGGCAAACTATCATCCGGGTCTCCTGTCTGCGTCCACAGAATCGCCTATCCGACCCCCTGACTATAGATTCCCCTATTACAATTGCCCTCCCCTTCTTTTCCTTACCATTCTGAGCAACAGGACCGGTCTTTGTGCCAGAGGCCCGGCCGCTGTCGCTTCCCCCAGGTAGGCTGTCTCCCCCACCCTTACTCAAACAAGAGTACTTATTTTCAAGGTGTACAGCCACCGGGGTACTCACCAGTCCCTGCCTCTGCCCATTTCCCTTCTTAACTGTGACCCAGTTTTCTGTCTCCCGTGGTCTTGGAGTGACCACCTCCCTGTAACTCCTTTCTATGATCTCCTCGCTCTCCCTGAGCATACAGAGGTCATCGAGTTGCTGTTCCAGGTTCCTAACACGGTCCCTTAGGAGCCCCATCTCGACGCCCCTGGCGCAGATGTGGACGTCTGGAGAGCACTCAGTCTACATGACCTCACAGCTCCAGGCAACTCCTCCTCTCACCAACGGCTCCCCGGGCCTCTGTAGAAGCAAGCCCCGCGCTGTTTTATACTCACAGCTCCAGTTAAGTCCTCCTCTCACCAACGGCTCCCCGGGCCTCTGTAGAAGCAAGCCCCGCGCTGTTTTTGTACTCACAGCTCCAGGCAACTCCTCCTCTCACCAACGGCTCCCCGGCATATGAACGTCCTGACATCCCAGGAATCAGTCTGATGAACATTCTCTATACTGCCCATATGGCAAGAATGTCTTTCTTCAGATCAGGAGACCAAACATATAGAAGCACAGAAGAGTAAGAGAGATATAGACAGGTTCGACAATTAGGTTTTGTTTCCCCGCCGAGTAGCAATGTCAATGATTAAACATAGACACATAGAAACATAGAAATTAGGTGCAGGAGAAGGCCATTCGGCCCTTCGACCCTGTACCGCCATTCAATATGATCATGGCTGATCATCCAACTCAGTATCCCGTACCTGCTTTCTCTCCATACCCTCTTAGTCACAAGGGCCACATCTAACTCCCTCTTAAATATAGCCAATGAACTGGCCTCAGCTACCCTCTGTGGCAGAGAGTTCCAGAGATTCACCACTCTCTGTGTGAAAAAAGTTCTTCTCATCTCGGTTTTAAAGGATTTCCCCTTTACCCTTAAGATGTGACCCCTTGTCCAGGACTTCCCCAATATCCGGAACAATCTTCCTGCATCTAGCCTGTCCATCCCCTTAAGAATTTTGTAAGTTTCTATAAGATACCCCCTCAATATTCTAAATTCTAGCGGGTACAAGCCGAGTTCATCCTGTGTTTCGTCATATGGAAGTCCTGACATCCCAGGAATCAGTCTGGTGAACCTTACCTGTACTTCCAATAGGGCAAGAATGGTTTTCTTCAGATTAGGACACCACACATATAGAAGCACAGAAGAGTAATAATAATAATAATAATAATAATAATAATAATAATAATAATAATAATAATAATAATAATAATAATAATAATAATAATAATAATAATTTTCTTTATAGAGAACTTTAAAAACAAACATAGCTGCAACAAAGTGCTGTACATCACTAATCATTGACAAAAAAGTTAATACACACCAAAAATAACAATCAAAAGAAATAGTAGGAAAAGACATGTAAAATAAAGAAACATCAAAAACACCACAAACAGAAGCAAAGCCTCAGGCATGGTCAAAAGCCAGGGAGTACAAATGCGTTTTAACACTGGATTTGAAGATGGACAGTGAGGGGGCCTGTCTGATGTGCAACGGCAGGGTGTTCCAGAGTGCCGGAGCAGCAACAGAGAAGGCTTTATCCCCTCTGAGCCTCCGACTAGACCTCGGTACCTCCAGGAGCAGCTGACCAGCTGACCTGAGGGACCGGGCAGGAGAGTATGGGTGGAGCAGCTCAGAGAGGTAAGGCGGGGCGAGCCCATTCAGAGATTTAAAAACAAATAACAGTATCTTAAAATGAACCCGAAAGTGCACCGGGAGCCAGTGTAGGGAGGCCAGAATTGGCGATATGTGCTCCCTCTTTCGAGTCCCTGTTAAAAGTCGAGCAGCAGCATTCTGAACCAACTGGAGACGAGCCAGTGAAGAACGAGCAACACCAAAATATAGCGCGTTACAGTAATCCAGCCTAGATGTAATAAAGGCATGGATTACTGTCTCAAAATGCTGCCGCTCGAGAATGGGCTTCACCTTCGCCAGCTTCCTTAGGTGAAAGAAGCTGGACTTAACCACCGCACATATTTGGCGATCTAATTTAAAGTCACGGTCCATCCTAAAACCCAGGTTCACAACTGTTGGCTTCACGTACCTTGACAATGGACCTAAATCAACAAATGGAGGTTCACGGCAGCCATTGGGATCAAATAAAATCACCTCTGTCTTCTTTTCATTAAATCCAAGAAAGTTTAGGGCCAACCAGGACTTAATGTCATCAAGACAAGACAGAAGCGATTTTACAGAAAAGGCATCTTCCCCCCGCAGCGGCAAATAAAGCTGGGTATCATCTGCATAACAGTGGAAGGAGATGCCATGCTTTCTAAGGATGGAACCCAGAGGAAGTATGTACAGCGAGAAAAGCAGGGGCCCCAGAATCGAACCCTGTGGAACCCCATATGACAGGGGAGCGGAAGAGGATTCAAACCCAGCAAGGCTAACACACATGGTTCTGCCCGCCAGATAGGACCTGAACCATCCCAGGGCACTGCTGCAGATGCCCACTAACTGCTGTAGCCGAGATAATAAGATATTATGGTCCACCGTATCAAAGGCGGCAGACAAGTCCAGCAGGACAAGAACCACACAATCCCCAGAATCATTAGCCAGGAGGATATCGTTAAAAACCCTTAGCAATGCTGACTCCGTGCTGTGCGTGGTTTTAAATCCAGACTGGAAGATCTCCCGAATATCATGCTCCTCCAGGAATAGTTTTACGGAGAAGGGAGAAATAGATAGGTTCGACAGTTAAGTTTTGTTTCCCCGCCGAGTGGAAATGTCAAAGATTAAAGGGCTCAGCTTTAAGGTCAGAGGAGGATATTTCAAAGGAAATGTGCAGGGCAACATTTTGTTTGCACAGAGAGCGGCGAGTTCCTGGAACGCGTTGACAGGGGAGGTGGTGTGGAGAGATAGTGGTGTTTAAGAAGGTGTTGATAGACGGAGGGATATGGTGAGATATGGAAGGATATGAAGTAATATGGATGGATAGGGAAGGAAATGAATCACATAGAGTATGAGGAGATTACTTTAACGTGACATCATGTTCGACACAGACATTTTTTGGCACACGTGCCCGTCCCTGTACTATATTCGATAGACTTTCAAACATGCCAGTTGTATCTAAAACTAGATGATGTGGGTGTAGGGAAAGTTAGTTGGTTTAAGGGGATCTGAAGAACAATTAATCCCACGGAGGCTGATTGTAATCTGGAACATACTGGAGCAGAAACTCTCACAATATTTAAGAACTATGTGGCCAATCACATTAGACCTCAGTGTATAGAAGGTTGCTCGCCAAGTGTTGGTGAATGGGATCAGTGTAGATGGGCATTTGATTTGCCAGCAGAGAGAAGGTGACTCTGACTCCATTTCAGTGCGGGCGATCCACTTTAGCCACAGTGCGTGAAACAAGAATGGAACTCAATTTTAATTAATGAATATCGAAGATCGGCTTCAATTTAGGCTTACTCGAAAAGTGTTCCTTTGCATGTTATCGGATCAAAATCTGCTAATACTATGCATAAACACAATCAAAGCAAACTCCAGTACAATAAGGAGCGCGAAGGGGAACGTACAGTGACAAACATTTATTTCACGAGGGCTTGTATACAAAAACAGGGAAGTAATGCCGAGGCTATTTCAGGCGCTAGAAAGGCCACATTTGTAATATTGTGAGCAATTGTGGGCACCATATAGGAGGAAGAATGATCTCAGGAATGAGTAGGTTTACCTATGATGATCGTTTATCGGCACTGGGCCAGCGCTCGCTGGAGTTTAGTGGAATGAGGGGGAACTTATTGAGATATAGAGAATAGTGAAAGGCTTGGATAGGGTGGATGTGTAGAGGATGTCTCCATTAGTGAGAGTGTCGAAGACGAGAGTCCGAATCAAAGAACGTTTTATTAGTAAGGATATGAGAAGGAATTGATTTAGTCAGAGGGTGATGAATCTGTGCCACAGAAGGTTGTGGAGGCCATACATTTAAAACAGAGATAGATAGATTCTTGATTAAACATAGAAATATAGAAACATAGAAATTAGATGCAGGAGGAGGCCATTCGGCCCTTCGAGCCAGCGCCGCCATTCATTCTGATCATGGCTGCGGGTGTCAGATGTTATGGCTCGAAGGCAGGAGAATGAGTTTATGAGTGAGAAATAGATTAGCCACGATTGAATGGCGGAGTAGACCTATGGGCCGAATGGCAAAATTCTGCTCCTATCACTTATGATCGTATCATCTTATGATTTTTAGAAGAAAGAGGCAATCTCGATGCACGCGAGAAAGGTTGCTAATATCCCTGATTCTGCGAATCTATTGCGATACAATGCGTTAGAACGTTATTAATCCTCAGAGGCAAATTGATCTGGCAACAGTCATAACACCCAACAAGGAACACGAACACTTAAAATTAAAAATTGAATTAAAGGTTGAAAAGTTTAAAAAAAAAGACAATATTAATGTCCAGGGGTTCCTGTACGTTCCTCGCATGTGTCTGCAAAAATAGATCAGCACATTTTTCCATAACAAGTGGAGAATTCTGACGTATTAAAACATGTTTGTTTCTAATTAACATGTTATTCCTTGGCTTATTTCGGCGGAAAATATTGCGCACTAACTTAATTAGATGTAATCGTCATATGGCCAATTGTGCCTGTATAAATGGCTGCCACTAATCCCAATCAGTTTACATTGCTAATGAGTGACTAGATATCTCCTAGGTAAAGCACTGACTGGAAAGGCGGTCTCTCTGCTGGCATGAAACTACCGGTAATAATTCAGCTGGAGAATGTTTACTATCCGATCCTTGCCATCATCGGCGTTCCTGGTAAGATGCTTATTACCGTTTGTTAATCATTTCGTTGTGTAGGCGATGTTGTTAAGTGGAAGTGTATTCTTATTGTCTGTTTAACCATATAGCCATATAACCATATAACAACCACAGCACGGAAACAGGCCATCTCGGATTTCTATCCCATGCCGAACACTTACTCTCCCCTAGTCCCATCTACCTGCACTCAGACCATAACCCTCCAGTCCTTTCCCGTCCATATACCTATCCAATTTATTTTTAAATTATAAAAACAAACCTGCCTCCACCACTTCCACTGGAAGTTCATTCCACACAGCTACCGCTCTCTGAGTAAAGAAGTTCCCCCTCATGTTATCACTAAACTTTTGTCCGTTAATTCTCAAACCATGTCCTCTTGTTTGAATCTTCCCTACATTAAATGGAAAAAAGCTTATCCACGTCAACTCTGTCTATCCCTCTCATAATTTTAAAGACCTCTATCAAGTCCCCACTTAACCTTCTGCGCTCTTAAGAATAAAGACCTATCTGTTCAACCTTTCTCTGTAACTTAGGTGCAGAAACACAGGCAACATTCTAGTAAATCTCTTCTGTACTCTCTCTATTTTGTTGACATGGAAACATAGAAACATTGAAATTAGGTGCAGAAGTAGGCCATTCGACCCTTCGAGCCTGCACCGCCATTCAATATGATCAGGGCTGATCATCCAACTCGGTATCCTGTACCTGCCTTCTCTCCATACCCCCTGATCCCCTTAGCCACAAGGGCCACATCTAACTCCCTCTTAAATATAGCCAATGGACTGGCCTCATTTACCCTCTGTGGCAGAGAGTTCCAGAGATTCACCACTCTATGTGTGAAAAATGTTTCCTAGAATAATTAGTCCCGGGTTTGTTCAGGAAGGAATTGTAGATGCCGGCTTACATCGGAGATAGACACAAAATGCTGGAGCAACTCGGCGGTAGAGGGGGCATCCCTGGATAGAAGGAATGGATGCCTCCTCGAATCGAGACCCTTCCTCCTGCTCTGAATCTTGCTCAGTCTGATGAAGGGTCTTGTTCCGAGGCGTCACCGATTCCTTCTATCCAGGGATCCTACCTGTCCCACTGAGTTGCTCCAGAATTGGGCTTCTATTCCGAGTTCCATCACATAGCTCTTGGAATAATTGAACGGGCGGAACACTTAGTAAGTCCGGGCTTTTTATTTTTGTATGTAAAAAACTACTTCACAATCATGGGCGATTTTTAAATTTTACAACCAGGGTAATCACTTCGAACACATTTAGATACCAAATGAATCAAGAAAAAAACACAAATAATGCCTTACTGTTGCTGAAATGCAGTGAGCAAATGCGATAATTCCCAATATTTTCAATCTCGATATCTGCACGACCAATGTTCGCCAAGCACTTTAGTTGTTGTTGTCCCTTCAGCTCTCGCTTCTATTTACTTTCATTTCTCTTCACTTTTGGAATTCTGAAGTAGGATAGATGTCTCTCACACACTCATAGACTCACACAAACACAAACACAGGCTCTCTCTCTCTCTCTCTCACACACACACACACACAGACTCACACACACTGACTAGCACAAACACATACTGACACACACAGACACACACAGACTCACTTACTCAGACAATCACACACACAAACACACATAGATTATCTTTCACACATACACACTCACATACTCACTCACACACACTCACTCACACACACACTCACACTGACTTACTCACTTACACACATACACACACACACATTCACACACACAGACACACACGCTCACACACTCACACACACACAGAGACTCGCACATACACTCACACACACATACTCACACACAGACTCACACACAGACTCCCACACACACACAGACTCATCACCCACACACAGACACACACAGAGACTCATCACCCACACACAGACACACACACTGACTCAAACACACACAGACTCACGCTTATTCACTCAAACACACACACAGACTCACACAAAGACACACAAAGACAACCAATACCAAAATGCCAAGTAACTTCAGAACGTGGTAAAGGTACAATGTGTAAACCGAATGATACAAACGTTTAAAGCCTCCTGTAGATGCTGCTGCTGCTGAAGCAAAAACCTGCTTTACATAACGTCCAAGAAACATACCCACCATAGACAGAGTAGTCAGCTCTCTTGAATTATTCAACAACGTCTTAACGGTGCCTGCTGCAGTCAGCGCTATCTTGCCACGAACCGGAAATTACGCACTCAGCGACATCTTGCCACTAAACGGAAATGCGGTCATCGGCGCCATCTTGCCATTAAGTGGAAGTCACTGAATGAGCGCCAATTTTTCAATTAAAACAGATTCCTGATCGATTAAAATGTTTATTCACGCTTTATCCATCCGAAAAGAGTTGCAACCATTTTAAAAGCAAAGACAAAAAAATTGGTAAACACATTACAACCAATACATTTCCGAAACATGTTTCTAAAAGTCAAGCCAAACAATTTGGCAAACGTTTTACAGACACGTCAAGGGGATTTACCGACGAGTAGACGTGCGTTCAGTGTTATTCGCAGCTCAGAGAGCCTGACACTCTCACTTCCTCCATCTTGCAGAGACTGATTGAGGCAAGAAACTTCCGGGTTTTATAGTTCCTCCCCCCTGCCGCCAGCGGGAGCTGCAGAGGGAATAGCGACATTTGTCAAAAACATTAATAACTCTCTGATTTTTCATCGATGGGAAAAATCCTCCCATCCAATCTGGCGGAGGGGGACTCTGAGCGACGTGGCCAATAATAACGGCCGTAAGTTGCGGCGTTCTTTCAGAAATCACGAAACAGAAAGTCAGAAAGTGGTCAAGATCTTAGTTTTAGTAATATTGATACATAATCCAATCACTTTCGTACTGAGAAGAGTCAAACTAAATTACTCCTGGAACAATAAAATATGGTCATTTCAATTTCGTCTTTTCTACAGCTAACCTGTTGGCAATCGTCATTCTTTCCCGGGGAAAGTGTGGTCTCTCGAAATGTATCACCATCTACCTGGTATCCATGGCCGTAGCCGATTTAATGGTTCTGATCTTCGAGGTAATTCTCTCTGAGTTGTCTGGTGCCTATTTTCCACATTCTTTCCTCAACTTATCTCACATCTGTAAGCTACGTATTTTGTTTAATTGTATTTCCATTGATTGCTCTGTCTGGCTAACGGTGACGTTCACATTCGATCGATTTATCACCATTTGTAATCAGAGTTTACGAGTTAAATATTGTACTGAGAAAACTGCGGCTGTGGTGATAACAGTAACGTGTATATTATGTATTATTCAAAATGTTCCAGTGTATATTTTCCTCGCACCTCTGCATATAATTGACAACGTGGCTTGGTACTGTTGGATAGCATCAGATGTCTACACCACACTGATAGGGGCAGCATATTCAGTGATCGATACCATTTTAACCCCAGTTGTACCGATTTTACTGATTATGTTCCTCAACGCCCTGACAATCAAAACACATTATACACTCCAATAGAGTGAGGAGCGGTCTCCGGCGGGACAACAATGCCGAGAGCGGCGCTGATCAAGAGGTGGAGAACCGAAGGAAGTCCATCATTCTATTGCTGGCCATATCTGGTAACTTCATACTACTGTGGATGGTGACCTTCGTGTGTTTCATGATTGTAAACTTCCTAGACGTTCATCTTTTCGGGTCAGATTACAACGACCCATTCACAATTGCGGAACTGTCCGGATACATGCTGAGAGCCCTCAGTGCTTGCACCAACACCTTTATTTATGGGGTGTCCCAGAAAAAATTCAGGGAGGAATTTAAATATGTGATTAACAGCCCATTTGTTTTATTTTCCAATTCAATGAAGTGTCTTTAATGTCACGGGTGAAACTGAAAACTCCTTTAGTAATTATCTTCTGTTACATTCTGTTATTGCATCTTACTGTCCGAGCGGCCGTTCGGACCATCCAGCCAATGCTGAACGACAGGGTAATCCCTTCAGTCAATTTCCCCCAGGCACCCCTTTCAATGTATCCCTATGAATTGCACTCAAATGATCATGGAGACGGGCTCAACAACGGGATCATGGAGACAATGTACTGTGTCAACCAATTCCGTCGTTGGGACGAGAAAGGGAACTAGAGATTATCACAACAATCCCAGCGGCGGCAGGGAAACCATGTGGAATCCACACTACATTAGAGGACAGGATAGGAGGAAGAATCTGCAGGTGCATCATCTACAGGCAAATATGGCGGTCAATACAGAAGTATGGCATTGTCTGTTAACTCCAATACGTGACCCAGCATAGCAATTATCAGGCGAGATATCGTTATAATTGGATAGAAAACGGATGTGTTCAGTAACAGATAAGTTACTGTAATTTAACCCAAGTGCCTGCAGATATCCGTTTACGCAGAGAGTGCACATTATGCTGTAGCACCATCTGCTGGTCAGGCAGCGTAACTACTGGGGAACATCGAAAGCTAACGTACTAACAAAGATCTGGCTTTTATAAATCAGAGAATTGAGTATAGAAGTTGGGATGTAATGTTAAAATGTTACATGGTACGCATTACACGCGCATGGTGCCTGGTGACGTAGGCAGTGACTCGCGGTCGCGTGCGGCTCCACAGGGTTTTGGGATGTACAAAATCTTCGCGTGACGCGCAAATGACGCCCAAGTGGGACAGGGCTTTTACACTACACCTCATAAATCCTCCTGTCTCAGCCCACATCATCTCCTTGATCGTGGAGGTAGGTTGCGTATTTTCCTTAATTGTATTCCTATTGATTGCTCTCTGGCTAACAGTGACTTTTACGCTCGATCGATTGGTCACTACGTGTAATCAGAATTTACGAGCAAATAATTGCACTGAATAATTGCACAGTTATTTGCTGATTATTCTCCTCAACGCGCTGACAAACAAACATATTATACACGCTAATAGAATAAGGAGCTGTCTCCGACGGGAGAAAAATGCCGAGAGCGGCGCGGATCAAGAGGTGGAGAACCAAAGTCCACCATTCTGTTGCTGGCCATATCCGGTAACTTCGTACCATTGTGGATGGTGACCTTCGTGTGTTTCATGAGTGTAAATTTCCTAGACGTTCATTTTTACGGCAGATTACAACGACCCATTGACCATTGCAGAACTGTCTGGATATATGCTGAGAGCTCTGGGTGAATGCACCAACACTCTATTTATGGGTTGTCCCAGAACAAATTCAGGGAGGAATTCAAAACAAGTGATTAAGGGTCCATTCGTTTTATTTTGCAAGTGTCTTAAATGTCACGGTGAATCTGAAACTCCTTTAGAAATTACGTCTTCTTCTTGATTGTGTTATTACATCTTACTCTTCGAACGACCGTTCCTACAATGCAGTCAATGCCGACCATCAGGATAACCCCTTCAGTCAATTGAACCTCTGCACACCGATTCAATGTAGCCGAAGAAAGAGACAAAAAGCTGGCGTAACTCATTGCGACAGGCAACATCGCAGGGGAGCAGGAATGGGTGACGTTTCGGGTCGAGACCCTGTCTGAAGAAAGGTCTCGACCAGAAAAGTCATCCATTGCATCTCTCCGGAGAGTCTGCCTGTCCCGCTGAGTTACTGCAGTTTGTTGTGTCTATCTTCTGTTTAATCCAGCATCTGCAGTTCATTACTACACATTCAATGTATCGCTTCGAGTTGCACTCAAATGACTGCTGATCCCAGTCATCAGGGCCGGATCATAGAGGTAAGTTACTCCCTCAACTAATAACGTCGTTGGGATGTGGAGGGGATCTGGTGCCCACGGGATAAATACCCGCGGTGGTAGGAAGAACATGCGAGATCCACACAGCATCAGTGGACAGGATGGTCAGGATGAGTTTGCAGGAGCATCAACTACAGACAGAGAAGGTTGTCATTACACAATTACAGCATTGTCTGCCAACTACAACACGTAACGCAACATAGCAATTATCAAGATAGATATCTTGCTAGAATCTGAAACTAAGTATAATTTACAGTACTTTAACCCAAGTACCTGCAGATGTTCGTTTAGTTAAATAATTCATAATATGCTGGCGTACCTCTGCGGGTCAGGCAACCTCTCTGGAGAACATCGATAGCTGACGTAATAGGAATAAATTACAGCAAACGGTATATACCGAAGATTGACACAAAAGGTTGAAGAGATTCACCGGGTCGGGCATCATCCCTCGAAAAGATATGTAGGTGATATCAAAATAAATAATGGTTTTACATAGAAACATGGAAACATAGAAATTAGGTGCAGGAGGAGGCCATTCACATACCCAGAGGAAACAAAAACACGTTGCTCAACCAGCGTCCATTCAGTGTGCAGTAAAAAATAAATAGAAATAAAAATACATATATCATGAACAAATTAAACACTCTACTCTCTTCCCAAACCACCACCCCCCCCCCCCCCCCCCCCCCCCCCTTCCCACCACCACCACCCCCGCCGCCATAATATAGAGCATTTCTTCCGGTCCTCAATTCACTGGGCGACAATCTATGAAAAGGGGGCTTCGATGCTAACAGCAAACACATTTGCCCGTCTCCAACATCTCTCTTCCACTTGGCCACATCCTGACGGCCTTCTACTCACCCTAGTCTCTGTGATTTAGAAATGCCGCCGCGAAATCAATAGTGTTGAATTCTCCACATCCTTGACCACGCGCTGATCTCACCGTCCTCAACGCACAGCTCTCCCCTCTCTCTCTCTCTCAAAGCCATTATCCGGACATTTTCACTAAACTCGCCGACCAAGCCGAACACGAGGCCATGTTCGCTAGTCTCTTTCTGATCCAATCCCAGGACAAGGGGTCACAGCTTAAGGATAAGGGGGGAATCCTTTAAAATCGAGATGAGAAGAACTTTTTCACACAGAGAGTGGTGAATCTCTGGAACTGTCTGCCGCAGAGGGTAGTTGAGGCCACAGTTCATTGCCTATATTAAAGAGGGAGTTAGATGTGGCCCTTGTGGCTAAGAGGATCAGGGGGTATGGAGAGAAGGCAGGTACAGGATACTGAGTTGGATGATCAGCCATGATCATATTGAATGGCGAATGATGCAGGCTCGAAGGGCCGAATGGCCTACTCATGCACCTAATTTCTATGTTTCTATGTTTCTATCCCCTCTCGCGTTGTCTGCTCCACAGTCTCCCCGCTATTATCCCCAGTCCCGCACTGTCAGTTTCTCCCCAAGATGCACTAAATTGCAGGCTGGTTTACTACCAGCAACTGGGAAGTTTTGCATTTTGTTAGGTCAATGTAAAGGGGAGCATAATGTTGGTGGCAAGAGGGTTAACAGCTCTGGCGTGTGGAATGATATTATGGTCCAAATTGATAGTTCCCGAAAAGGAGAAATACATGTAGTTAGAATGATAACGAAGCAGTTTGGTATGCTTGCCTTCATTAGTCGGGCTTCGAACACAAAAGTCAGGAAGTTATGATACTGGCCGATAACACTTTCAGCAGGTCATATGTTAAGGATTATGTGCGGTTCTCCTCGTCCACTTACAGCAATGGCTTGAAAGCTTCATAGTGACTGCAGAATAGATTCAACAGACTGTTCCTGAATTGCACTGCGTGACCACCAGACGAACCAGGACCCACTTGGAATGCTTCACCGGGAATGCCGAGGGAAGAATGCAGGTGAACAGAGGGATCTGGGAATAACTGTGCACAGTTCCCTGAAAGTGAAATCTCATGTAGATAGGGTGGTAAAGAAAGCTTTTGGTGTGCTGGTCTTTATAAATCAGAGCATTTTATAGAAGTTGGGATGTAATGTTAAAATTGTACAAGGCATTGGTGAGGCCAATTCTGGAGTATGGTGTACAATTTTGGTCGCCTAATTATAGGAAGGATGTCAACAAAATAGAGAGAGTACAGAGGAGATTTACTAGAATGTTGCCTGGGTTTCAGCAACTAAGTTAAAGAGAAAGGTTGAACAAGTTAGGGCTTTATTCTTTGGCGCGCAGAAGGTTAAGGGGGGACTTGATAGAGGCATTTAAAATGATGAGAGGGATAGACAGAGTTGACGTGGATAAGCTTTTCCCACTGAGAGTAGGGAAGATTCAAACAAGAGGACATGACTTGAGAATTAAGGGACAGAAGTTTAGGGGTAACATGAGGGGGAACTTCTTTACTCAGAGAGTGGTGGCTGTGTCGAATGAGCTTCCAGTGAAGGTGGTGGAGGCAGGTTCGATTTTATCATTTAAAAATAAATTGGATAGTTATATGGACGAGAAAGGAATGGAGGGTTATGGTCTGAGCGCAGGTATATGGGACTAGGGGAGAATACGTGTTCGGCACGGACTAGAAGGGTCGAGATGGCCTGTTTCCGTGCTGTGATTGTTATATGTTATATGGTTATATGGTTTAAAGCAGAGTGGATTATACATCGGCACGACAACCAATGATGGGGTAGCAGGTCAGAAACGTTCTCCACGGTGGAGGAGATTGTAGGGCATATAGTTAAGGTGAAATGGTCAGAGTTTAAAGGATATAGGCGAGCAGGTTTTTGTACAGAGGGTGACGGGTGCCTGGAACGTGATGCTGGGGATGGTGGTCGCAGCAAAAGTAAAAGGAACACCAAGAGGTTTTTAGATCAGCACATGGGTGTGGATAGATAATTCACCATTACTCTACTGTGGGAACTGAGAATGCAAATAGAATAGGAATAATTACTGACACATATCTCTCTATTCTATAATATAATAATACTATAATACTATAATATAATAATACCGAGAATAACCAACTCGGCTGGCAGTTATTACACAATTCTATAATTAGACGTAGCAAACGTTATCTGGCTAACATTGTTTGTTTAAATGACTGACGCTAATCTCAATTAATTTGGCGTGATTTGGCGCCATGTCGGTCTCTGGAGAATATGCTACTGAGGTTAAAAAGCAAGCGACCTGTCACATACCACTGGCAGGAAACGGCGATTATCTCTGATCATGAACGTCAACCAGATTGAGAACGTGTTCTACCCTATCCTTGTCACTATTGGTGTTCCTGGTAAGCCCTTTATATTTTGCTGACGATATTTCGCCATCTAGACTTTACTGTTAAACATAGATGTGCTATTAATTATTGCTTGAGTAACTGACATAATTATTGACACCTAAAATTTAAAATACACAATCGCATCTATGGCGGGTAGTTCCAGTGCGGTGCAGACAAGCAAATTAGTTCAAGTTATCCCAAGCTTCTCATTCACTCCTTGCGCACGAAGGGCCATTTTTACGGCGCCGAGTTCAGCAACAAACCCGCACATAGTTCGGATGAGAGAAGAATCGGTACCACATGGAGGAAACTGACACGGGCACATGCAGAACGTGTAAGATTCACACAGATCGGGTTGGTCTCTGCTGCGGATCTATGTTCTATATTATACAAATATTCTATGTCCTGTGATCGGAAATGGCTATCATCATGTTATTAGACATGAGCAATTAATCTATCGATATTCATCTCAAGGTAGATATAGACGACCCCCTGCCACGGCACATCTGCTGATGGCCTCATATTCGCGGAGAAGACTTTAAATCTTCGACCGCCGGCCTGCGGCCTACACCATCTTGAAGCCGCGGTCTCCAATAGGGAGGCACCGATTCAGGACTTACCTGGACTTACCTTGTCTGTACATCTGGACGCCCGCAGCGACACCCACGGGGGGGAAATGGAGGAGGGCTGGCTAAATGTTGTGCCTTCCACCATAGTGATGAATGCTGTGGTGGATGTTTGTGTTACATTATTATTGTGTATCGTGTGTTCTTTATCATTGTACCGCTGCTGGCAAATTCATTTCACTTGCACTTTATGTGCAATGTGACGAATAAAACCGTATTGTATTGTTGTATTGTATTCACCGGTTCTGTCAGTCGACCACTAATTAATATGTGCCCGCAGTTGTTGTATGATATCAATATGTAGCTGGTCCACACGTTCCTAGATCCATTGACGGCGTTGACAGAACCAGGACTGTAGTAATTCTCCATCGTCAAATCGAAGTGAACTGACAGCGAATTAGGGTATTCAACCCTTACGATATAGAAGGCGGCAGGTTCGGCCAATCTAGCTTGTGTCACGTCCAACTGCAATTGGAATCAATGGCTGATTTTGCTTATCACATGTTCTTCCAAATTTCCCCAACGTTTCTGCCAGAGGCCAATGCTGTGTCGGCAACGTGTTTGGATTAGTATCCGCATGTAGGAGGACACCGGAGCTCCGGGCTCGTGTTTCTGAATCACAGCGACGGATACCGGCAGAGATCTTGACCTCTAGCGTTTCCCGGGTGGAGTTTGTACGTTGTCCTCGGGACCAGGTTGATTTATCCGTCAGCTCTAGTTTCCGCCGCATCCCAGAGATCTAAGAGTTGTAGTTTTCTAACAGAACCCGTGTTCGTAAACTGGATTCTGTCATTGCTTCCACTGTGCAGGGAGTGGATGGGATTGTTGGAAAAATGAAACTGGTGACAACGGGTGATAAATGACCGGCAGGTCGGCGTGCCGGGGAATTGTTATTATGTTGTATCTATCAGTCAAGCAATCAAACGCACCGTAAGGTCATGCACTGAATGGAAAGCAAGGCAGGCGTTGTTGGCAAGGCTTTGGCCAACGCACGGGAAGGCATTGAAGGCAATGATTGAGAGGCAAGGCAAGTCATAGATCGCATGGCTTGAAGGCAAGGCAAGGCAAGGCAAGGCAAGGCAAGGCATTGAATGCAATCCATTGACATCAAGGCAATGCATTGCAAGGGAGGGGAGGCAGGGCTTTGAAAGCAAGGCAAGGCTTTGAAAGCAAGGCAAGGCATTAAATGGGATTCAATGGCAAAGCATGGTATTGAATTCAAAGGCAAGACACGTCATTGAGGGGAAGGCAAGGCATTGAACCAACATATGTAGAAGGTGCAAACTCTACACAAACAATTCCACCAATCAGTATCAAACCTGGGACGCTGGAGCTATCGGGAACCAGTCATTGGTGTCCATTTGCTTTGAGGGAAAAGTATGGTAAGAATTGTACTTGTAAAGCAAATTGTGCCGGAGATGAAGGTAAACAGGGACGTTATTTGAATGCAACATTTGAATTCCCATGCGCATCTTGAAATCATTCTGCGATCGATACTGCCATTCCTCTCGCTGTAGACATTTGCGCCGGACATCTCGATCTGCGATATAGAATCAAATAATCCGCTCACGTTCGTTACAAAAAAGGCAAAGTAACGTGCTCCTTGAACAATCCAAGATGGTCATTTTAATTGCGTATTTTCTACAGCAAACCTGTTGGCAATCGTCATTCTCTCCCGAGGAAAGTGTGGACTCTCCAAATATATCACGCGCTATCTGGTATCCATGGCCGCAGCTGATCTAATGGTTCTGATCTTCGAGGTAATTCTCACCGAAATTGCAGCTGACAATCCTTCGCATCCCTTCCTCAACCTATATCACATTTGTAGGCTGCGTATTTTGTTTAATTGTTCATCCATTGATTGCTCTGTCTGGCTAACGGTGACTTTCACCTTCGATCGATTTGTCACTATTTGTAATCAGAGTTTACGAGCTAAATATTGCACTGAGAAAACTGCGGCTGTGGTGATAACAGTAACGTGTATATTAAGTATCATTCAAAATGTTCCAGTGTATATTTACCTCGCACCTCTGTATATAATTGACAACATGGCTTGGTACTGTTGGGTACCACCTGATGCCTACGCCACACCTCTAGGGGCAGCAGTTTCTCTCATAGAAACCATTGTAACCCCAGTTGTACCTATTTTACTGATTATTCTACTCAACGCCCTGACAATCAAACACATTATACACTCCAATAGAGTGAGGGGCGGATTCCGGCAGGAAAACAAAGCCGGGAGCGGCGCTGATCAAGAGGTGGAGAACCGACGGAAGTCCATCATTCTATTGCTAGCCATATCCGGTAACTTCATACTACTGTGGATGGTGACCTTCGTGTGTTACATGAGTGTAAACTTCCTAGACGTTCATATTTTAGGGTCAGATTACAACGACCCATTTACAATTGCAGAAACGTCCGGATACATGCTGAGGGCCCTGAGTGCTTGCACCAACACCTTTATTTATGGGGTGTCCCAGAAAAAATTCAGGGAGCAATTTAAATATGTGATTAAGAGCCCATTCGTTTTGTTGTTCAAATCAATAAAGTGTCCGTAATTTCACGGTGAATCTGAAAATTCCCTTCGAAAGTAAGTCTTCTTCTACATTGTGTTATTGCATCTTATTGTGCGAGCTGCCGTTCCGACCTACCAATCAATGCCGAACATCAGGATAACCGCGTCAGTTAATTTAACCGACGAACGCCCATTCAATGTATCCGAAGATAGACACAACATGCTGGAGTAACTCAGCCTGACAGGCAACATCTCAGGAGAGAAGGAATGGGTGATGTTCCCGATCGGGGTCCTGTCTTAAGAAGGGTCTGGACTGAAACGCCAACATTCCATCTCTCCACAGATGCTGCCTGTCCCGGTGAGTTGCTCCAGCTTTTTTTGTCTAACTTCCGTTTAAACAAGCATCTGCAATTCCTTCCCACATATTCAATTTTGAATTTTGGGGCGAGGGACTCAAATAGAGAAAGCTAGCAGACAGAATGGGAGGCAGGAAGCAGAAAAGGGAAGCACTCGGGCACTAGAGGAGAAAGAAAAAAAAGAAATAAACAGAGAAGAAGAGACGGGGGGTTTCTTAGATGTGCATATTTTAATGCTAGGACCATTGCAAGAAAGGTGGATGAGCTTAGAGTCTGGATAGACACCTGGAAGTATGATGCTGTGGCGATCAGTGAAACATGGTTGCAGGAGGGCTGTGATTGGAAACTAAATATTCCAGGATTTCGTTGCTTCAGGTGTGATAGAATTGGAGGGGCAAGAGGTGGAGGTGTTGCATTACTAGTCAGGGAAGATATTACAGTTGTGCTTTGGCAGGATAGATTGGAGGGCTCATCTAGGGAGGCTATTTGGGTGGAACTGAGAAGTAGGAACGGTGTAGCAACACTTATAGGGGTGTATTATAGACCGCCAAATGGGGATCGAGAATTGAAAGAGAAAATATGTAAGGAGATAGCAGATATTAGTAGTAAGCACAAGGTAGTGATTGTGGGAGATTTCAACTTTCCACACTGGGAAACACATTCGGTAAATGGGCTGAATGGTTTGGAGTTTGTAAAATGTGTGCATGATAGTTTTTTGCAGCAATACACATAGGTACCCACTAGAGGAGGGCAGTGTTGGACCTCCTGCTAGGAAATGACACGGGACAGTTGGCGGAGGTATGCGTTGGGGAGCACTTCGGGTCCAGTGATCACAATACCATTAGTTTCAATATAACTATGGAGAGGGTTAGAACTGGACCTAGGGTTGAGATTTTTGATTGGAGAAAGACTAACTTTGATGACATGTGAAATGATTTAAAAGGAGTGAACTGGGACATGTTGTTTTATGGGAAGGATGTAGAAGAGAAATTGAGGACATTTAAAGGGGAAATTTTAAGAGTACAGCATCTTTATGTTCCTGTTCGGTTGAAAGGAAACAGTACACATTGGAAAGAGCCCTGTTTTTCAAGGGAAATTGGACATCTTGTTCGGAAAAAGAGGGATATCTACAATAATTATAGGCAGCATGAAGTAAATGAGGTGCTTGAGGAGTATAAGGAATGTAAAACGAATCTTAAGAAAGAAATTAGAAAAGCTCAAAGAAGACATGTGGTTGCTTTGGCAAATAAGGTGAAAGTAAATCCAAAGGGATTCTACAGCTATATTAATAGAAAAAGGATAACGAGGGATAAAATTGGTCCATTGGAGAGACAGAGTGGACAGCTATCTGTAGAGCCAAAAGAGATGGGGGAGATATTGAACAATTTCTTTTCGTCGGTATTCACCAAGGAGAAGGATATTGAATTATGGGAAACAAGTAGAGTAGCTATGGATACTATGAGTTTCAAAGTAAAAGAAGTACTGACACTTTTGAAAAATATAAAAGTGGTTAAGTCACCAGGTCCTGACAGGATATTCCCTAGGACATTGAGGGAAGTTAGTGTAGAAATAGCCGGGGCTATGACAGAAATATTTCAAATGTCATTAGAAACGGGAATATTCCCCGAGGATTGGCGTACTGCGCATGTTGTTCCATTGTTTAAAACGGGGTCTAAGAGTAAACCTAGCAATTATAGACCTGTTAGTTTGACTTCAGTGGTGAGCAAATTAATGGAAAAGATACTTAGAGATAATATATATAAAAATCTGGATAAACAGGGTCTGATTAGGAACAGTCAGCATGGATTTGTGCCTGGAAGGTCATGTTTGACTAATCTTCTTGAATTTTTTGAAGAGGTTACTAGGGAAATTGACGAGGGTAAAGCAGTGGATGTTGTCTATATGGACTTTAGTAAGGCCTTTGACAAGGTTCCTCATGGAAGGTTGGTAAAGAAGGTTCAACTGTTGGGTATAAATGCAGGAATGCAAGATGGATTCAACAGTGGCTGAATGGGAGAAGCCAGAGGGTAATGGTGGATGGTTGTTTGTCGGGTTGGAGGCAGGTGACTAGTGGGGTGCCAGAGGGATCTGTTGGGCCCTTTGTTGTTTGTCATGTACATCAATGATCTGGATGAAGGTGTGGTAAATTGGATTAGTAAGTATGCAGATGATACCAAGATAGGGGGTGTTGTGGATAATGAAGAGGATTTCCAAAGTCTACAGAGTGATGTAGGCCATTTGGAAGAATGGGCTGAAAGATGGCAGGGAGTTTAATACTGATAAATGTCAGGTGCTACACCTTGGCAGGACAAATCAAAATAGGACGTACATGGTAAATGGTAGAGAATTGAAGAATACAGTTGAACAGAGGGATCTGGGAATAACCGTGCATAGTTCCTTGAAGGTGGAATCTCATATAGATAGGGTGGTAAAGATAGCTTTTGGTATGCTAGCCTTTATAAATCAGAGCATTGAGTATAGAAGCTGGGATGTAATGTTAAAATTGTACAAGGCATTGGTGAGACCAAGTCTGGAGTATGGTGTATAATTTTGGTCGCCCAATTATAGGAAGGATGTCAAAAAAATAGAGAGAGTACAGAGGAGATTTACTAGAATGTTGCCTGGGTTTCAACAACTAAGTTACAGAGAAAGGTTGAATAAGTTAGGTCTTTATTCTCTGGAGCGCAGAATGTTAAGGGGGGGGGAATTGATAGACGTCTTTAAAACGACGAGAGGGATATATATAGTTGATGTGGACAAGCTTTTCCCTTTGAGCATAGGGAAGATTCAAACAAGAGGACATGACTTCAGAATTAAGGGACAGGAGTTTAGGGGTAACATGAGGGGGAACTTCGTTACTCAGAGAGTGGTAGCGGTGTGAATGAGCTTCCAGTGGAAGTGGTGGAGGCAGTTTCATCGGTATCATTTAAAACTAAATTGGATAGGCATATGGATGAGAAGGGAATGGAGGGTTATGGTATGAGTGCAGGCAGGTGGGACTAAGGGAAAATAATTGTTCGGCACGGACTTGTAGGGCCGAGATGGCCTGTTTCCGTGCTGTAATTGTTATATGGTTAAATGGTTATATAGGTGACGTTTCGGGCCGAAACCCTTCTTCAGATTGAGTTCAAAAAGAGTTGTATTTTATGCTCGTTATACGTGGAGTATGAATGCACTGGTTTTGGAGACAACAAAGGTGTCATTTGAAGCAGTGACTTCCTATTTAATTGTTCTTTGGTGTAATATGTTTTCTGAAATTGTTTTTTTCTTCTTGTAAATAATGTCATCCTAGAATATAGAGCACAGACGCAGCGGTGGAATTGGTGCCTTACAGCGCCAGAGACAGGGGTTCGATCCTGGCTATGGGTGCTGTTTGTACATTCTCCCCGTGACTGTGGGGTTTCTCTGGAACTCTCATTTCCTCCGACATTCCAAAAGACGTGCTGGTTTGTTGGTTAATTGTCTTGTCTAAATTGTCCCTAGTGTGCAGGATAGAATCATTGTATGGGTGATTGCTAGTCAATGCAGACTCATTGGGCCAAAAGGCCTGTTTCCCCACAGTATCCACAAACAAAACTGCACAGCACAGAAACAAGCCCTTTGGCCCACAATGTCTGAGCTGAACATTATGCCAAGGCCAACTCTTATCTGCCTGCATATAATCCACATCGCTCCATTCCCTGCATATTCATAATCATACATGGCACTATCATATCTAGATCCAAAACAAACCCTAGCAGCATGTTCCAGGGACCCATCATCTTCTGTGAAAAAATATGCTCCACACGTTTGTCTACTCCTTTTCAGTCTCAGCCCAATGCAGTGGAGTAACGGATGCAGCTGCTGCCTCCCAGTGTCAAAGATCCAGGTTAGTGGGCAAATGCATGGCAGATGCAGTATAATGTGGATAAATGTGAGGTTATCCACTTAGGTGGCAAAAACAGGAAAGTAGACTATTATCTGAATGGTGGCCGATTAGGAAAAGGGGAGATGCATCGAGACCTGGGTGTCATGGTACACCAGTCATTGAAAATAGGCATGCAGGTGCAGCAGGCAGAGAAACATAGCAACATAGAAACATAGAAATTAGGTGCAGGAGGAGTCCATTCGGCCCTTCGAGCCTGCACCGCCATTTAATATGATCATGGCTGATCATCCAACTCAGTATCCTGTACCTGCCTTCTCTCCATACCCCCTGATCCCTTTAGCCACAAGGGTCACATCTAACTCCCTCTTAAATATAGCCAATGAACTGGCCTCGACCCTCTGTGGCAGAGAGTTCCAGAGATTCACCACTCTCTGTGTGAAAAAGGTTCTTCTCATCTCGGTTTTAAAGAATTTCCCCCTTATCCTTAAGCTGTGACCCTTTGTCCTGGACTTCCCCAACATCGGGAGCAATCTCCCTGCATCTAGCCTGTCCAACCCCTTAAGAATTTTGTAAGTTTCTATAAGATACCCTCTCAATCTCCTAAATTATAGAGAGTATAAACCAAGTCTATCCAGTCTTTCTTCACAAGACAGTCCTGACATCCCAGGAATCAGTCTGGTGAACCTTCTCTGCACTCCCTCTATGGCAACAATGTCCTTCCTCAGATTTGGAGACCAAAACTGTACGCAATGCTCCAGGTGTGGTCTCACCAAGACCCTGTACAACTGCAGTAGAAGCTCCCTGCTCCTATACTCAAATCCTTTTGCGATGAATGCTAACATACCATTCGCTTTCTTCACTGCCTGCTGCACCTGCATGCCTACATTCAATGACTGGTGTACCATGACACCCAGGTCTCGTTGCATCTCCCCTTTTCCTAGTCGGCCACCATTTAGAAAATGAAAAAAAGCGAATGGTATGTTAGCATTCATAGCAAAACGATCTGAGTATAGGGGCCGGGAGGTTCTACTGCAGTTGTACGGGGTCTTTGTGAGACCACACCTGGAGTATTGCATGCAGTTTTGGTCTCCTAATCTGAGGAAAGACATTCGTGCCATAGAGGGAGTACAGAGAAGGTTCACCAGACTGATTCCTGGGATGTCAGGACTTTCATATGAAGAAAGATTGGATAGGCTTGGCTTGTACTCGCTTGAATTTGGAAGATTGAGGGGGATCTTATAGAAACTTACACAATTCTTAAGGGGTTGGACAGGCTAGATGCAGGATGATTGTTCCCAATGTTGGGGAAGTCCAGAACAAGGGGTCACAGTTTAAGGATACGGGGGAAGTCTTTTAGGACTGATATGAGAAACACATTTTTCACACAGAGAGCGGCGAATATGTGGAATTTTCTTCCACAGAAGGTAGTTGAGGCCAGTTCATTGGCTATATTTAAGAGGGAATTAGATGTGGCCCTTGTGGCTAAAGGGATCAGGAGGTATGGAGAGAAGGCAGGTGCAGGATATTGAGTTGCATGATCAGCCATGATCATATTGAATGGCGAATGGTGCAGGCTCGAAGGGCCGAATGGCCTCTACTCCTGCACCTATTTTCTATGTTTCTATCATATCATTTGGTCATGCCGGTTGGTCTTGCTAATGCTCCAGCAGTTTTTCAAGGCCTGGTTAATGATGTATTACGGGGCATGCTGAACAGATTTGTGTTTGTGTACCTTGATGACATTTTGATTTTTTTCACCAGACGAGACTTCCCATGTGCAGCATGTACACCAGGTACTGGAACGTTTGCTCCTGAATGATCTGTTTGTGAAAGCTGAGAAATGTGAATTTCATGCTAACACTGTTCAATTCCTTGGTTATGTTGTATCACCTGCTGGTATACAGATGGACCCGAGCAAGGTCAGTGCTGTGGCCAACTGGCCTACACCCTCCAGTCGTAAGCGACTTCAGGGGTTCCTTGGGTTTGCTAATTTTTATAGGATAGAAACATAGAAACATAGAAATTAGGTGCAGGAGTAGGCCATTCGGCCCTTCGAGCCTGCACCGCCATTCAATATGATCATGGCTGATCATCCAACTCAGTATCCCGTACCTGCCTTCTCTCCATACCCCCTGATCCCCTTAGCCACAAGGGTCACATCTAACTCCCTCTTAAATATAGCCAATGAACTGGCCTCAACTACCCTCTGTGGCAGAGAGTTCCAGAGATTCACCACTCTCTGCGTGAAAAAAGTTCTTCTCATCTCGGTTTTAAAGGATTTCCCCTTTATCCTTAAGCTGTGACCCCTTGTCCTGGACTTCCCCAACATCGGGAACAATCTTCCTGCATCTAGCCTGTCCAACCCCTTAAGAATTTTGTAAGTTTCTATAAGATCCCCTCTCAATCTTCTAAATTCTAGAGAGTATAAACCAAGTCTATCCAGTCTTTCTTCATAAGACAGTCCTGACATCCCAGGAATCAGTCTGGTGAACCGTCTCTGCACTCCCTCTATGGCAATAATGTCCTTCCTCAGATTTGGAGACCAAAACTGTACGCAATACTCCAGGTGTGGTCTCACCAAGACCCTGTACAACTGCAGTAGAACCTCTCTGCTCCTATACTCAAATCCTTTTGCAATGAAAGCTAACATACCATTCGCTTTCTTTACTGCCTGCTGCACCTGCATGCCTACCTTCAATGACTGGTGTACCGTGACACCCAGGTCTCGCTGCATCTCCCCCTTTCCCAATCGGCCACCATTTAGATAATAGTCTGCTTTCCTGTTTTTGCCACCAAAATGGATAACCTCACATTTATCCACATTATACTGCATCTGCCAAACATTTGCCCACTCACCCAGCCTATGTAAGTCACCCTGCAGTCTCCTAGCATCCTCCTCACAGCTAACACTGCCCCCCAGCTTAGTGTCATCGGCAAACTTGGAGATATTGCCTTCAATTCCCTCATCCAGATCATTAATATATATTGTAAATAGCTGGGGTCCCAGTACTGAGCCTTGGGGTACCCCACTAGTCACTGCCTGCCATTGTGAAAAGGACCCGTTTACTCCTACTCTTTGCTTCCTGTTTGCCAGCCAGTTCTCTATCCACATCAATACTGAACCCCCAATGCCTTGTGCTTTAAGTTTGTATACTAATTTCTTATGTGGGACCTTGTCGAAAGCCTTCTGGAAGTCCAGATACACCACATCCACTGGTTCTCCCCTATCCACGCTACTAGTTACATCCTCGAAAAATTCTATAAGATTCGTCAGACATGATTTACCTTTCGTAAATCCATGCTGACTTTGTCCAATGATTTCACCACTTTCCAAATGTGCTGCTATCCCATCTTTAATAACTGACTCTAGCAGTTTCCCCACTACCGATGTTAGGGTAACTGGTCTGTAATTCTCCATTTTCTCTCTCCCTCCCTTCTTAAAAAGTGGGGTTACGTTTGCTACCCGCCAATCTTCAGGAACTACTCCAGAATCTAAAGAGTTTTGAAAGATTATTACTAATGCATCCACTATTTCTGGAGCTACTTCCTTAAGTACTCTGGGATGCAGCCTATCTGGCCCTGGGGATTTATCGGCCTTTAATCCATTCAATTTACCCAACACCACTTCCCGGCTAACCTGGATTTCACTCAATTCCTCCAACACCTTTGACCCGCGGTCCCCTGCTATTTCCGGCAAATTATTTATGTCTTCCTTAGTGAAGACGAAACCAAAGTAGTTATTCAATTGGTCCGCCATATCCTTGTTCCCCATGATCAACTCCCCTGTTTCTGACTGCAAGGGACCTACATTTGTTTTAACTAATCTCTTTTTTTTCACATATCTATAAAAACTTTTGCAGTCAGTTTTTATGTTCCCTGCCAGTTTTCTTTCATAATCTATTTTTCCTTTCCTAATTAAGCCCTTTGTCCTCCTCTGCTGGTCTTTGAATTTCTCCCAGTCCTCCGGTATGCAGCTTTTTCTAGCTAATTTGTACGCATCATCCTTAGCTTTGATACTATCCCTGATTTCCCTTGTTATCCATGGATGTACTACCTTCCCTGATTTATTCTTTTGCCAAACTGGGAAAAGGATGTTTATCCGGAACTTTAGTGTCACTGCTGCACCATTCCATGCTCTTACCTCACCCCCACGTGCCTTTCTCTTGTTCCTCTCAAGCAGAAACTGCATTTATGAGACTCAAGAGGAGCTTCTCCTCAGCCCCCATCCTGGTTCACCCTGACCCGTCACTCCAGTTCATGGTTGAGGTGGATGCCTCGGGTTTGGGCATCGGGGCCGTATTCTCCCAGAAATCCCCCACAGATGGTCGACTGCATCCCTGCGCTTTCCTCTCATGAAAGCTTTCTCCTGCTGAGAGAAATTACCATGTGGGTAACCGTGAACTGTTAGCGGTTAAAACAGCCTTGGAGGCATGAAGACACGGGTTGGAGGGCACAGAGCAGCCGTCTCTAGTTTGGACAGACCACAAGAACCTGGAATACATCGTCAGCCAAACGCCTCAACTCACGCCAAGCAAGGTGAGCTCTTCTTTAATTGATTTGATTCTGTACTGTCTTACCGCCCTGGTGCCAAGAATGGCAAACCTAATGCTATCTCTAGCCAGTTTGATCCTGACCCGGCTCCTAAGGTTTCAAATCCCATTCTGCCTGCTTCCTGTTTTGTTGGGGCGGTTACTTGGGAGATTGAGAAGAGAGTTTCGTGACAAAGTCCATGGAGATGCCGGACCAGGGACGTGAGGGGACAGGCAATCGATTCAGGAGGCTCCTCTTAAATATAGCCAATGAACTAAGTAAGTTTTTGTACATCATATAGAATTCAACACGAACGTCCCCCAACAGAATTAATTTTTTCCACAGTGGGGAAAGGCATCAAAAAGTGAACACATCTATACCACTCCAAACACCTCTAAACCCTTCTATACCCCTCGAAATCATTCGAACCCCCTCTAAATCCCTGTAAAGCCGTCTGTCCCTCTAACCCCACAGACCCCGTCGAACGTCCTCTATCCACTCCTTACACACTTAACCGCTATAAACCCCCTTACCTGATCACAACCCCTCCAAAGCCCTCTAAATACCTAAACCACTAAAGCCCTCAAAACCTCGTGAAGCCTTCAAAACCTCTCTAAACACATCTAGACCTCTCCAAACCCTTCAAAACGATCTACACAACACATCTAAAACCCCGTAAAGCCCTTTAAACGCCTCTAAACCCCTCTATCCCCTCTAAACCCCTACGAACCACTATAAAACTCCCTAACCCCGTCTAACCCCCTCAAAACCCATCGAAAACCATTTAAAACCCTCTAAGACCACTATACATCTCTTCACCCATCCAAACCCCTCTAAACCCTCTAAACCTCTCAAAAATCTTCGATACCCCTCTAAACCGCTTTAAACCCTTCCAAGCCCCTCTAAGCCCATCTGAACCCCTCTATACACGTCTAAGCCCATTTAAACCTATCTACACCCCCTCTTAACCCCTCTAAATCAATCTAAACCCATCTGAACCCCTCTGACCCATTCTAACCCCCCGCTGCCACTTCTAAACCCCTCTTAACACCTCTAAACCTGTCTTAACCGTTCTACACCACTCTTAAAGCACAAGGCATTGGGGGTTCAGTATTGATGTGGATAGAGAACTGGCTGGCAAACAGGAAGCAAAGAGTAGGAGTAAACGGGTCCTTTTCACAATGGCAGGCAGTGACTAGTGGGGTACCCCAAGGCTCAGTACTGGGACCCCAGCTATTTACAATATATATTAATGATCTGGATGAGGGAATTGAAGGCAATATCTCCAAGTATGCGGATGACACTAAGCTGGGGGGCAGTGTTAGCTGTGAGGAGGATGCTAGGAGACTGCAAGGTGACTTGGATAGGCTGGGTGAGTGGGCAAATGTTTGGCAGATGCAGTATAATGTGGATAAATGTGAGGTTATCCATTTTGGTGTCAAAAACGGGAAAGCAGACTATTATCTAAATGGTGGCCGATTGGGAAAGGGGGAGATGCAGCGAGACCTGGGTGTCATGGTACACCAGTCATTGAAGGTAGGCATGCAGGTGCAGCAGGCAGTAAAGCAAGCGAATGGTATGTTAGCTTTCATTGCAAAAGGATTTGAGTATTGGAGCAGGGAGGTTCTACTGCAGTTGTACAGGGTCTTGGTGAGACCACACCTGGAGTATTGCGTACAGTTTTGGTCTCCAAATCTGAGGAAGGACATTATTGCCATAGAGGGAGTGCAGAGACGGTTCACCAGACTGATTCCTGGGATGTCAGGACTGTCTTATGAAGAAAGACTGGATAAACTTGGTTTATACTCTCTAGAATTTAGAAGATTGAGAGGGGATCTTATAGAAACTTACAAAATTCTTAAGGGGTTGGACAGGCTAGATGCAGGAAGATTGTTCCCGATGTTAGGGAAGTCCAGGACAAGGGGTCACAGCTTAAGGATAAGGGGAAAATCCTTTAACACCGAGATGAGAAGAACTTTTTTCACACAGAGAGTGGTGAATCTCTGGAACTCTCTGCCACAGAGGGTAGTTGAGGCCAGTTCATTGGCTATATTTAAGAGGGAGTTAGATGTGGCCCTTGTGGCTAAGGGGACCAGGGGGTATGGAGAGAAGGCAGGTACGGGATACTTAGTTGGATGATCAGCCATGAACATATTGAATGGCGGTGCAGGCTCGAAGGGCCGAATGGCCTACTCCTGCACCTAATTTCTATGTTTCTATGTTTCTAAGTAAATCCCTTCAATCACCTATAAACCACGCTAACGCCCTCTAAACCCATTTAAACCCACCGGAACCCCTCTAAACCCCTCGAACCCCCCTACCCCTAAAACCCTCTAACGCCAATATATGTTCTAAAAACCGCAACACCCCACTAAGCCACTTTAAACCATCATAATCCCCTGTACACACCTGTAAACCCCTCTAAAGCTCTCCAAACGCATCTAAAACTCTCTAAACCACTGTAAACACCCCCATACTCTCTAACGCCCTCTAAACACCTCTAACCGCTCTTAACCACTTAGAAACTCTCTAAACCCCTCAACGAAACCTGTAAAGGCCTCTAAATTCATCTAAACCCCTCTATCTCCTCTATACCCCTCTGAACCACACTAACCCCCTCTAAATCCCTATAAATAAGCCACTAATAACCACTCCACACCCATCTAACCCCTCTAAACCCCATTCGAACACATCAAAACCCCTCTAAACTTTTCTAAAACCCTCTGAAAACACTATACGTCTCTAAACACTTCTACACTCCACCAAATCCCTCGAAAGCACTCTAAACCCCTCCAAAGCCATCTAAACAACTCTAAAGCCCACAAAACCACTCTAAATCCATCGAAACCCATCTAAACACTTCTAACACGTTCTGATCATCACCAACCCACTCGAAACACTTCGAAACCCCTTTAACTCATAAGAAACTCCTCTGAACCCCTCTAAACACTTGTTAGCCACCCTATGCCCCTCTGGACCATTCTATACATGCCTAAGCCCATTTAACCCTCTCTGCACCGCTCTAATCCCCCATTAAACCACTCTAACCCCCTCTAAAGCACTCTAAACTCCTCTAAATTCACCGAAACAACTCTAACCCACGCTAGCCCATCCAACCTATAAACCTCTCTAAACCGCTCTAAACCTCTTTGTACCCATCGAAATCCCTCTAACTCTTTCTAAACACCTCCAAAACCTCTGAGCCCCACTGAACCACTCTGTCCCTCGCAGCTCTTCAAGTCTCCAAAACCCATCCAAACCGCTCTAAACCTCTTTAAACCCCTCTAACACAATTTAAACCGCTGAAAATGCCCCTAAACCCCACAAAACGCACCTGAAACTCTCCACCACCTCTATGCCTCATCTATACTTCTCCAAACCAATCTAAATTACTCGAAACACTTCTAAACCCCTCGAAAACCCTTTAAACATGTCTAAAGCCTCCTGAACCCCTCTAAACACCCAGTAACCCTTCTAACACTTTAATCCCCTCTAACCCCCTCGAAATTCTTCGAAACCCCTTTAAAACCCTTAATCATACGAAACCCCTCTAAACTCCTTCAAAACCCCTTTAAACCCTTTTAGCCCCACTGAATCCCTCAAAACACGCCTACCCTTTAAAGCGCTTAAAACCCTCTAACCGCCTGTAACCCCCTCTAACCCCCTCCACCCTCTTAAAACACCTCTTATGCCCTCTATAACACGTAACCGCTCTAAACCCATGTAAATCCCTCTAGACACAGGTGAACCAAAGCCCTCGAAACCCCTTTCAAACACTCGAAAACCTTCTAATGTAAACACAACATGCTGGAGTAACCCACGTGACAGACAACATATCTGGAGAAAAGTGTCTCGAAAGGGAACAGTGCGAGTCCACACTGACAAGCGATCTCCACACATTATCGATGTCCTACACACACTGGGGACAATTTACATTTACATTTGTATATCCGCAAACCTGTGCGTCTTTGGAGTTTGGGAGGTGTAAATGAAACATTACACACGTGTAACTTTATAATAGTCTTTAATAAGGATACAGAGTTAAACGATACATGAGTAGTCACTGACTTCAGTCTGCTACTGTACTGCGCAGAAAGAGAAGCAGGCGTTATTATAAATTATACCTAAGGCGGGGTTAGTGGTGCTGAGGTAGCTATATTATTGGTTGCACGTATAAACCATCTACATCCTTCCCCTGAGAAGATTAAACATGGTGGATAACCATGGCAACAAAATTAAACAAAATCACCATACCGAACAGGCGGCTTGTTGACACGGCCCGAGCGCGTATATACCCCCCCCCCCCCCCCCCCACCCCCTCACCAGAAAGACCAGAGGAGGCCGGCAAACCCGGAGGAGAAGAAGCCGTAGGGGAAACAGAGGACGGTAGGGGGGACAAACGTGCAGGAGAGGTTGGAAAATGGTCAGCAACAGGCGTCCCACGCGGAGGTGAACAAAGCACGCGAGGGGTCTGGGGCATGCAGGGGCCGGTAACGGGATCAGCAGCGGCCGGCTGGAACTGCAGCGGCGGAGCGTGGGGTCCCGCTGCCTGCGGGAGCGGCTCCTGTACTGCAAGCAGATGTTGACGACTTCTGCGGGAAACAGTCACTACAAAGTCCACAACATACGAACGAGGCGCTTCGGCAACGCCAACCACGGTGGCTAGACGGGAATATTCACTAGCAGTATGTAGACGAACGGTCTGTCCAGGCAGCAGAGGCGCGAGTGGTTTGCACGATCTATCATGTGACCGTCGTTGGATGTCGTGCTTTTCCTGAATGCGCGTCTGGACGGATGCAGGATCCATCACTTGAGACAGCAGATGATGTTGAGCAATCGGAATCGGTGGTCTAGTCGTTCTGGACATCAACCGCTGGGCATGAGATCCCAGGGCTGCGTCCCTGGAAATGTTCTTCAGGTTCAGGAGGTCGAGGTAAAAGTCGGAATTCGCCAGGCGCGCTTGCTCCATCAGCAGCTTGGCACTCCGGACACCAGCTCAGCAAGTCCGTTACTTTGTATGTACTCAGGGCTGCTCGCTGGAGCTGCATCATCATACGTTGCAGCCTGGCAGGTGCCACATGGATCGGCCTGTTCAGGATAGTCACCAGTGGCTGGTGGTCAGTCTCAACCATGAAAGAGTTCCCGAAAAGAAAATATTTGAACTTAGAGCAGGCGAAAACGACAGCAAGCAGCTCCTTTTCGTTCTGAGCGTAGCGTTGTTCGGTGTCGGTCATTGTACGGGAGGCATAGGAGACAGGGAGCAGGGAGCCATCGGCAGTGGACTGTAGGTGACAGTAATGGGGCGCTTCAGGTCGACAAACTTCAGAGTAAGAGTGCTGAACAGCTTAGAATTTAAAGTATCAAAAGCCTGCTGGTGCTGCGGGAACCAGGACCAGGCGGTGTATTTTCTAGTCAGCTGTCGCAGGGACAAGTTCAGTTCGCTGTGGTTGGGTATAAATTTCCCAAGATAGTTCACCATACCCAGGAAACGCTGTAGACCAAGCACGTCAGTGGGGGCCGGCATCTCGGTGATAACGGCAGCTTTCAAAGGATCGGGCTTGAGTCGGCAGGAGTGAATACATGGCCAACGTAAGTGACCTCGGACACCCGGAACCTGCACATCTTGGGGTTAAGCTTGAGGTTGATCTGTCGTGCCCGCTCCAGGACGCAGCGTAGGTTCTGGTCGTGCTCCACCACGTTTTGCCCGTAGACCAGGATGTCATCAAGAATGATAGCGCACGGCAGGCCAGCGAACAGCTGTTCTTTGGTCCTCTGGAACACCTCGCTGGCAGAGTTGATGCCGAATGGCATTCGCAAGAACTTGAATCTGCCGGACCGTGTCGAAAACGTGGTCAGATCCTATGACCCCTTGTCCAGAAGTATCTGCCAAAACGAGCTCTTAGCGTCGAGGACAGAGAATATGGCGGCCTGTCCGACCTGAGCTGCAACATCCCCATCCGTCCTCATGGGGTAGTGGGGGCGCTTGATGACAAGGTTCCTTTAGGGTTGATGCACACACGGATTTTATTTTTGTTCTTTTTTTAACGTGGCAACCATGGTGGACACCCGCTCGGTGGGTTCGCTGACCGCTTCAAGCGCCCCCATGGAAACCATGTTGTTTAACATGGACTCCACTTTGTCCTTCATGGTGTGAGACACCCGCTACCTTAGGATCAGTGGCAATTTTGTAGCTGATGGGCAGCTTGCCCAGTTCGTCATTAAACAGGTCGGGGTATTCCTTTATCGGAACTACCGATATCATCACCATGTGGACCGTTCAGTCGAACGACACCAGTCCCAGATCCTGACATGCCTGATTGCCCAACAGAGTCACACAGTCAGAGTTCAAAAGATAAAAGGTCAAGGCACGCGTTGCTTTTATAGCACACGTGAAAGTAGCTTTACCCAGCGGTCTCGGCACCTCGCCCCCGTAAGCATGCAGAGTGGAGCGGTCTGCCATCAGGAGCTCATTATTCCATATCTTCTTGAAAAGGCTTATTGACATTACGTTGACCTTCGCCCCCGTGTTGAGCTTAGCGTGAAAATCGGAATTGTTGCCAGTTATCAGAACTGGTGGATCGGGTAGCCGGCCAGGTGCATGAAGGAGTGAGTACACACTTGCCTCACCTTGTGAATTAATTTGATCGGCAACGTGGGCAGCGTCGCGCAAGGACGGAGAGATATACTTGTTTTCCACTTGCAACAGCATGTTTAGGTTTGGTCTGGAAGCTTGTGGAACTTTCCCAAGAGAACGGCAGGCAGCAGAGAAATGGTTTAACTTCTTCCAATAGTTGCAGGCTTTACCGGGGGCCGGGCATGGCGACTGTCTGAGGTGCATATAGTTGCAGATCGGGCATTTGGGGGGATCACCGCCAGATGCGGGGCTGGCCCGTGGCACGAATTTCATGTTATCCATTCGAGGTCCGATTGAAAGATTTAGTGTCCGAGTCCCGCTGACTCTCTGGCGGGTCAATGACCTCAGCCATTCTGCAAGCATGCATGGTTTCATTTAAAGTCAGATCGGGTTTGCGGAGGAGCTCCGATCTCAGTTTCTGATCGAGCATCCCCGTCACCAAAATGTCTCTCTTAACTGGCCCGTCATTGCTTCGAACCGGCACCTCTGGGCTAGATCATGTAAATCAGCGATGAAGCACTCAACAGGCTGATCGGGCAACTGCTTGCGAGTAAAAAATCGCATCCTTTCTAAAATATGATCTCTTCCTCTCTCTTTCTATAAAAAATGAAAAACACTAGAAGCAGAAGTAATTGATAATTAAAAAAATTAATAATGTATGATTGATGTATATGAAAAGTATTTTTACTATATAACTATACTTTATAATATGTCTACTAATAAAAATATAAATAAAAAAATAAAAATAAAATAAACCCCTCGAAACCTCTCTAAACCCCTTTAAATCCTTCGAACCATCTCTAAACCCCTTTAAAACCCTCTAAACCCTTCTAAGCCCCTCTAACCCCTTCTAAACCTCTACGCCTCTCTAAACCCTCTACGCCAGTCGACCCCCCCCCCCCTCTAAACCCCTCGAAACCTTTCGAAACCCCCGAAATGTCCAGACTTAAGAACAGCTTCGCACAGGAAGGATCTTCAGATGCTGGTTTCAACCGAACATAGACACAAAATGCTGGAGTAACCCACGTGACAGACAGCATCTCTGGAGTAAAGTGCCTCGAAAGGGAACAGTGCGAGTCCGCACTGAGAAGCGACCCCCACACATTATCGATATCCTACACACACTGGGGACAATTTACATTTAAACTTGTATATCTACAAACCTGTGCGTCTTTGGAGTTTGGGAGGAAACCGATGATGTCGGAGAAAATCCACGCGCTCAGCGGGAGAAGCTACAAACTCCGTACATACAGCACCCTTGGTCGGGATTGAACCCGCGTCTGGCGCTGTAAGGCAGCAACACTACCGCTGTGCCACCGGGCTGTATAGCTTTAGCTGAGTAAAACAGATATAACATATGTGGTTTTAAAAAGCTGGAGTAACAGCGAGGCAGGCGGCATCTCTGGAGAAAATCCATGCGGTAACGGGTACAAACCGTGCGGACGGCGGGCATGGTCGGCACCGAACCCGGGTCTCTGAACGTGAGGCAGCAACTCTATTGCTGGGCCACTGTGCCATGGCGCCCTCCCCTAATGTCCGATATACTGGCGCCATCCCCTAAATCCCCATTTACTGGTGTCCTCCCCTGATTCACAATTTAATGCTGCGCTCCCTAATTCCCCATTTACTGAGGTTTGCTCTTTTCGCACCAGGCTCGCAGCAGCTTGAGGTTTGCAGACGAGGTTCGCAGCCTTTGCAGCAGTCTCGCGCTTTTCGCACCAGGCTCGCACATTTAGCATCAGGCTCGCACTTTTCGCACCAGCTCGCCCTTTTCGCACCGGGCTCACACTTTTTTTGCGCTACGCTCGCAGTTTTCGCACCAGGATCACAGTTTCCGCACTAGATTCCCTCTAAACCCCTCTAAACCCGTCTAAACACCAGCCTGTGACCTGCGAACTCCCGACGACGTCGTCCACTGGCCCGCGACCGAGCCCCGGATTAAGGTCGCCGCCGCCAGAACGCCGCCTCAGCCACCGGAGTACCGCCTCAGCCCCGCGCCGGCCCACCTCAGCCACCGGAGCGCAGTCCCAGCCTCGAGCCGGGCCGGCCCTCACGAGTCGTGCCGCCGCCAGCTCCGCCATTAGGCCTCAGCGCAGACGGAGGCAGAGAAGGGGGATACGACAAGAAAGTCGCATTCCCCCGAAGCGAGAGGCAGAAAGCCCTGTTTCACCCCCCCTCCCCATATAAGGCAACCTAGTAACCAAAAATTTAACTAAACAAGACAAAAAAAAAACACACACTAAAAAGTAAAAACAGACGGACTGCAGACGAGCCGCAGCCGTTCAACAGCGCCACCACTTCCGGATGAACACTTCTAGGCACCTCTAAACACCTCTGAAGTCTTCTGAACCGATCGGACCTACTCGGAACCTCTCTAAGTACATCGTCTAATACACCCTAATCACATCTAAACTCATCGACACCCCTTCTGTACCCCCTGAGAGCCCCTCCAAACCACTCAATATCCATCTGAACCCCTGTAAACCACTCCGCAACCATCGAATCCCATCTAAACCCCTCTAAACACCTCTGAACCTCTCTGAAACCATCTAAACCCCCCTACACCCTGCTACACCCCCTCTAAACTCCTCGAAACCACCAGATACACCTCTAAACAACTATAAACACCACTGACCCCCTCTAAACACCCCACAATCCATGTAAACCAATCTGAACCCCTCTAAACCTCTCCAAACCACTCTAATCCGCACTAACCCCCTCTAAACCACTCTGAACACCTCTGACACCGTCTAAACGCCTCCAAATCCCCCTAAACAATTTAAACCTATCCAAAGGCCTCAACCCCTCTAAACACCTCTCTAAACCCTTATATACACCTCGGAAAACCTGTATTCCATCAAAACCTCTCGACCCCCTTGAAACACTTCTAAATCCATCATAACCCCACGAAAGCTATCTAAACCCCTCTAAACCCATCGAAACCGCTCTAAACCTCTGTAAACCGCTCTAAACACCTCGATACCGGTCGAAACCTTTCCGTACCCCTCCAAACACCGCTAAACACCTCTAAACCCCTTAAAACAAATCAACCCCCTCTAGACTCCTCTAAACCCCTCGAAACCCCCCTAAAACCCTATAAACTGACCCAAACACATCTAAACCCCACAAAACCTTTCTAAAGCCCTCTAAACCCCATGAAAATCCTCTAGACACTCTCCACTCCTCTAAAGCACTCGACACTCCACCAAACCCCTCTAAATCCCTCTAAACTCCTTTAATCCCATCGAAATTCCTTCCTAAACTTTAAAAACCTCGAGGACTCTCTGCCCCTATAATCCACTGGAAACCCCTCTAAACCGCTCTAAACCTCTCTGAACCCCACGAAATCCATGTAAACCTCTCGAAACTCCTCTAAACCCATTAAAAACCATCTACATTCCTGTTGCCGGAGTATAAACAGAGGATAGTTCGGGAAGCGGTAGAGACGAGGGACGTAAAGCGGTGGTCCGACCAGTCAGAGGCCATGCTGCAAGGTGCACTGAGTGATGTCGACTGGAATATGTTCGAAGCAAGTTCCAGTGACGTCAGTGAGTTCGCGGAAGCAGTCATGGACTTCATCGCAACAATAACCGACAACATCGTCCCCACGGTAAGGGTAAGCACCTAACCGAACCAAAAACCCTGGGTAGACAGATCTGTTCGTGTGGCCTTGAATGCTCGTACCGCTGCCTACAACTCGGGCCTGGCATCAGGAAACATGGAAGTCTACAAGGCAGAGTCCTACCGAAAGCGAAGGGCGGTGAAGGACGCAAAGAGAAGGTACAGGGACAAGATGGAGTTACAGATGGAGCAGCAGGACACCAGAAGCCTGTGGCAGGGGCTACGGATTGTAACGAACTACCGAAGCACCGCTCCCTCATCCGCATGTGCCGGCACCTCCCTAGCTGACGACCTGAACTCCTTCTACGCTCGTTTCGAGAGGGGCAACACCACTCCAGGTCTGCCGACTATCGACAATACCGACAGCGGGCTGGCTACCGAAGCTGAAGGGAGGAATATGCACACATTCTCGCTGTCCGAGCACGACGTGAGGAGGGCACTGACACGGGTGAACACAAGAAAAGCTGCAGGCCCCGATGGCATCTCGGGGCGAGTACTCAAGTCCTGTGCTACGCAGCTAGCTCCAGTGCTCACTACATTATTCAACCTCTCCCTGGACAAGTCCGTGGTCCCTGCCTGCTTCAAAAAATCCATCATTGTACCGGTACCAAAAAATGCCTCCCCAGCCTGTCTGAATGACTACCGCCGGTGGCCCTTACCTCGGTAGTCATGAAATGCTTTGAGAGGCTGGTGAAGAATCACATCTGCGCCTTCCTCCCTCGGAACATGGACCCGTTGCAGTTTGCATACCGTCCGAACAGGTCCACGGACGATGCGGTCTCCCAGGTCTTGCACGCCGCTCTCTCCCATCTGGACAGCCAGAAGGGGGGCTACGTGAGGATGCTGTTCATAGACTACAGTTCAGCCTTCAACACGATAGTCCCCACCAGACTGGCCGGGAAGCTACTGGCATTGGGGCTCAACACCTCCCTGTGTGCCTGGGTCCTGGACTTTCTCACCGCCAGGCCCCAGGTAGTCAAGATGGGAGGGAATACATCGAAGTCCCTCACCCTGAGCACAGGATCGCCCCAGGGTTGCGTCCTCAGCCCCCTATTGTACTCCCTGTACACACATGACTGTGTGGCTAGGTTCAGCTCCAATTCAATAATTAAGTTTGCTGATGACACTGTGGTGGTGGGCCTGATCTCAGACAATGATGAGAGGGCCTACCGGGAGGAGGTGGCTGATCTAGCACTCTGGTGCCAGGAGAACAGCCTCCTCTTGAACATCAAAAAAACAAAGGAGCTGATCATGGACTTTAGGAGGGCACATCATCCGAGGACGTACACTCCATTGAGTATAAATGGGGATCCTGTGGATAGGGTGAACTGTTTTAAATATCTGGGAGTCCACATCTCTGAGGATATGACATGGTCATCACACGCCTCAGCACTGGTGAGTAAGGCAAGGCAGCGCCTTTACCACCTCAGGCAATTGAGGAAATTCAGAGTGTCTCCGAGGATCCTCCAGTGCTTCTACGCAGCGGCGGTGGAAAGCATCTTGTCCGGGAACATTACCATCTGGTTCGGGAATTGCTCTGCCAAGGACAAGAAGGCTCTGCAGAGAGTAGTGCGTTCGGCCGAACGCACTATGGGAACTTCACTCACCCCCCTGCAGGAACTATACAACAGGAGGTGCAACTCCAGAGCAAACAAAATCATGAGAGACCTCTTCCACCCCTGCAACGGACTGTTCCAGCCGCTACGGTCAGGCAAACGCCTCCGTTGCCATGCAGTGAGAACGGAGAGGTTGAGAAGGAGTTTCTTCCCAGAGGCAATTCGGACTGTAAACGCCTTTCTCACCAGGGGCTAACTGTACAGAACGTTTTTCCTTCTATTATTTATTATGTAAAATAATATGTGTGTTATGATTGTGTTTATAATTTGTTTGGTTGTTTTGTTGTTCCGCGAGCATTGCCACTTTCATTTCACTGCACATCTCGTATGTGTATGTGACAAATAAACTTGACTTGACTTGACTTGACTAAACACCTCTAAACCTCTCTAAAACCTTCTAAATACCTCTACCACCCTCAACAGACCTATAAACCGCTCTAAGCCCGTCTAAACCCCTCAAGCCAGCTCTAAACGCCTCAAAGCCACGCTAAACCACCAACCCTCGCTATACCCCTCGAACCCACTCTAACCCCCTCGTAATCACACTGAAACCCTCCAACCCCACTATACCCCTCTGAACCCCCCTACACCCCACTAATCCCCCTCTAAATCATTCTCAACACGTCTAAAGCCCCCTGACCACATCTAAAGCACTCGAAAACCCATATACATCCATCTAAACCCCTCTAAGCCCCTCTAAGCCTCTCAAATACCCTCTAACCCCGTTTAAACATCTCTCAGCCACTTAAACCCCTCAACACTAATCTAGACCCCTCGAAACCCATCCAACACCTCCCTAAACGCCACAAAATCCCTCTATATATCTTTTAACACCCTCTAACTTAACCTGTCACACATATAGAAACATAGAAAATAGGTGCAGGAGTACGCCATTCGGCCCTTCGAGCCGGCACCGCCATTCAATTTGATCATGGCTGATCATCCAACTCAGTAACCCTCCCCTAATTCGCCATTTATTAGTGTCCTCCCCTAATTCCCCATTTATTATTGCCCTCCCCTAATTCCCCATTTATTAGTGCCCCCCCCCAGTTCCCCATTTATTAGTGCCCTCCCCTAATTCCCCATTTATTAGTGCCCTCCCCTAATTCCCCATTTATTAGTGCCCTCCCCTTATTCCCCATTTATTAGTGCCCCCCCCCAGTTCCCCATTTATTAGTGCCCTCCCCTAATTCCCCATTTATTAGTGCCCTCCCCTAATTCCCCATTTATTAGTGCCCTCCCCTAATTCCCTATTTACTGAGGCTTGCTCTTTTTGTACTAGGCTCGCAGCTTGTGCGCCCGGCTCGTAGTTTGCAGACGAGGTTCCAGTTTGTAGTTCGTAGTTCGTAGTTTGCAGACTTTTCGCACCAGGCTCGCAAATGTAAACCAAGCTCGTACTTTTCGCACCAATCTCACACTTTTCGCACCAGTCTCGCACTTTTCGCACCAGGTTCACACTTTTTTGCGGAACGCTCGCAGTTTTCGCACCATCTCGGCCCTACAAGTCCATGCCGAACAATTTTTTTCCCCTTAGTCCCACCTGCCTGCACTCGTACCATAACCCTCCATTCCCTTCTCATCCATATGCCTATCCAATTTATTTTTAAATGATACCAATGAACCTGCCTCCACCACTTCCACTGGGAGCTCATTCCACACCGCCACCACTCTCTGCGTAAAGAAGTTCCCCCTCATATTACCCCTAAACTTCTGTCCCTTAATTCTGAAGTCATGTCCCCTTGTTTGAATCTTCCCTATTCTCAAAGGGAAAAGCTTGTCCACATCAACTCTGTCTATCCCTCTCATCATTTTAAAGACCTCTCTCAGGTCCCCCCTTAACCTTCTGCGCTCCAGAGAATAAAGACCTAACTTATTCAACCTACCTCTGTAACTTAGTTGTTGAAACCCAGGCAACATTCTAGTAAATCTCCTCTGTACTCTCTCTATTTTGTTGACATCCTTCCTATAATTTGGCGACCAAAATTACACCCCATACTCCAGATTTGGTCTCACCAATGCCTTGTACAATTTCAACATTACATCCCAGCTTCTATACTCAATGCTCTGATTTATAAAGGCTAGCATACCAAAAGCTTTCTTTACCACCCTATCTATATGAGATTCCACCTTCAAGGAACTATGCACGGTTATACCCAAATCCCTCTGTTCAACTGTATTCTTCAATTCCCTACCATTTACCATGTACGTCCTATTTTGATTTGTCATGCCAAGGTGTAGCACCTCACATTTATCAGCATTAAACTCCATCTGCCATCTTTCAGCCCATTTTTCCAAATTGTCTAAATCACTCTGTAGACTTTGGAAATCCTCTTCATTATCCACAACACCCCCTATCTTAGTATCATCTGCATACTTACTAATCCAATTTACCACACCTTCATCCAGATCATTGATGTACATGACAAACAACAAAGGACCCAACACAGATCCCTGAGGCACCCCACTAGTCACCTGTCTCCAACCCGATAAACAGCCATCCACCATTACCCTCTGGCTTCTCCCATTCAGCCACTGTTGAATCCATCTTGCTATTCCTGCATTTATACCCAACAGTTGAACCTTCTTAACCAACCTTCCATGAGGAACCTTGTCAAAGGCCTTACTAAAGTCCATATAGACAACATCCACTGCTTTACCCTCGTCAATTTCCCTAGTAACCTCTTCAAAAAATTCAAGAAGATTAGTCAAACATGACCTTCCAGGCACAAATCCATGTTGACTGTTCCTAATCAGACCCTGTTTATCTAGATGCTTATATATATTGTCTCTAAGTATCTTTTCCATTAATTTGCCCACCACTGAAGTCAAACTAACAGGTCTATAATTGCTAGGTTTACTCTTAGAACCCTTTTTAAACAATGGAACAACATGCGCAGTACGCCAATCCTCGGGGACTATTCCCGTTTCTAATGACATTTGAAATATTTCTGTCATAGCCCCGACTATTTCTACACTAACTTCCCTCAATGTCCTAGGGAATATCATGTCAGGACCTGGAGACTTATCCACTTTTATATTTTTCAAAAGTGTCAGTACTTCTTTTACTCTGAACCTCATAGTATCCATAGCTACTCTACTAGTTTCCCTTACCTCACATAATTCAATATCCTTCTCCTTGGTGAATACCGAAGAAAAAAAATTGTTCAATATCTCCCCCATCTCTTTTGGCTCTGCAGATAGCTGTCCACTCTGTCTCTCCAATGGACCAATTTTATCCCTCGTTATCCTTTTGCTATTAATATAGCTGTAGAAACCCTTTGGATTGACTTTCACCTTACTTGCCAAAGCAACCTCATATCTTCTTTTAGCTTTTCTAATTTCTTTCTTAAGATTCTTTTTACATTCCTTATACTCCTCAAGCACCTCATTTACTTCATGCTGCCTATAATTATTGTAGATCTCCCTCTTTTTCCGAACAAGATGTCCAATTTCCCTTGAAAACCAGGGCTCTTTCAAATTTTTACTGTTTCCTTTCAACCGAACAGGAACATAAAGATTCTGTACTCTTAAAATTTCCCCTTTAAATGTCCTCCATTTCTCTTCTACATCTTTCCCATAAAACAAAATGTCCCAGTTCACTCCTTTTAAATCATCTCGCATCGCATCAAAGTTAGCCTTTCTCCAATCAAAAATCTCAACCCTAGGTCCAGTTCTGACCCTCTCCATAATTATCTTGAAACTAATGGTATTGTGATCACTGGACCCGAAGTGCTCCCCAACGCATACCTCCGCCACCTGTCCCATCTCATTTCCTAACAGGAGGTCCAGCACTGCCCCTCCTCTAGTAGGTACCTCTATGTATTGCTGCAAAAAACTATCCTGCACACATTTTACAAACTCCAACCCATCCAGCCCATTTACAGAATGTGTTTCCCAGTCTATGTGTGGAAAGTTGAAATCTCCCACAATCACTACCTTGTGCTTACTACTAATATCTGCTATCTCCTTACATATTTGCTCTTCCAATTCTCGTTCCCCGTTTGGCGGTCTATAATACACCCCTATAAGAGTTGCTGCACCTTTCCCACTTCTCAATTCCACCCAAATAGCCTCCCTAGATGAGCCCTCCAATCTATCCTGCCAAAGCACTGCTGTAATATCTTCCCTGACTAGCAATGCAACACCTCCACCTCTTGCCCCTCCAATTCTATCACACCTGAAGCAGCGAAATCCTGGAATATTTAGTTTCCATTCACAGCCCTCCTGCAACCACGTTTCACTGATCGCCACAACATCATACTTCCAGGTGTCTATCCAGACTCTAAGCTCATCAACCTTTCTTACAATGCTCCTAGCATTAAAATATGCACATTTAAGAAAACCCCCGTCTCTTATTCTCTGTTTATTTCCTTTTTTTTCTTTCTCCTCTTGTGTCCGAGTGCTTCCCATTTCTGCTTCCTGCCTCCCATTCTCTCTACTACCTTTCGCTATTTGAGTCCCTCGCCCCAACCATTCTAGTTTAAAGTCTCCCCAGCTGCCTTTGCAAATTTCCCCGCTAGGATATTGGTCCCCCTCGGGTTCAAGTGCAACCCATCCTTGCTGTACAGGTCCCACCTTCCCCAAAAGAAGTCCCAATGATCCAGGAACTTGAATCCCTGCCCTCTGCACCGGTCTTTCAGCCACGCATTTATCCTCCACCTCGCTCCATTCCTACTCTCACTGTCGCGTGGCACAGGCAGTAATCCTGATATGGTTACCTTTTTGGTCCTTTTTTTTAACTCTCCTCCCAACTCCCTAAATCCTCCCTTCAGGACCTCTTCCCTTTTTTTTCCTATGTCATTGGTACCTATATGTACCACGACCTCAGGCTCCTCTCCCTCTGATTTAAGGATATCTTGGATGCGTTGAGTCACGTCCGAGACCTTGGCACCAGGGAGGCAGACCACCATCCTGGTCTCCCGACTGCGTCCACAGAATCGCCTATCCGACCCCCTAACAATAGAGTCCCCAATTACTATGGCCCTCTTTTTTTCCCTAGCTTTTGGAGCAACAGGGCCGGTCTCTGTGCTGGAGGCCCGTCCGCTGTCACTACCCCCGGGTAGGCTGTCACCCCCATCCGTACTCAAACAGGAGTACTTATTTGCGAGGTGTACCGACATTGGAGTACTCACTCGTTCCTGTCTCTGCCCCTTGCCCTTCCTTAACGTGACCCACATGTCTCTCTCCCGTGGTTTTGGTGTGACCACCTCTCTATAACTCCCCTCTATGACCTCCTCACTCTCCCTAATCAGAGCGAGGTCATCGAGCTGCTGCTCCAGGATCCTAATACGGTCCCTTAGGAGCCCCATCTCGCTGCACCTGCTGCAGATGTGGACGTCTGGAGGGCCATCCGACACCATGACCTCCCACATCTGACATCCAGAACAGTATACTGCTCTGACTGTCATTCTCCCGCCTTACCCTGGATCTGATACCAGTATAACACAATATAAATTGCTGGGAGTAATCAGCAGGTATCTGACTCACAACAGCTGCTCCCTCGTGACCTTTAAACTGCACCTTTATTATATAAACAAAAAGCACTGTACCTTTAGCCCACTGTACCCTTGGCTCACTGTACCTTTACTAAAGAACTGCACCTTTAACCCACTGTACCTTAACTAAAGCACTGCCCCTTTAACCAGAAAGCACAAATGCTAACCTGAGGTTGCACCCAATCAGCTGCTTCCTCTAGTCTGCTTCCACCAATCAGCGGCTTCCACCAGAACCCTCACTATGGAGTGTGGAACGTTACGGATTTCGGTAAAAGCCCTGACCCTCCTCCACTCGCTCCAACGGTCCTGGGCCTCTGTGAAAACAAGCCCCGCGCCCGATTTATATACTCACCGCCCTGACCCTCCTCCACTGCACCAACGGTCCTGGGCCTCTGTGAAAACAAGCCCCGCGCCCGATTTATATACTCACCGCCCTGACCCTCCTCCACTGTTCACCAACGGTCCTGGGCCTCTGTCACCCCTTCAAGCCCCTCCAAACCATTCTAAACACATCCAAACACCTCCGAACCCATCTGAACAAATCTAAACCCCACGAAACCCATGACAACCATCTAAACCCTTCGAAACCCTCGAAAACCCTCTAAATCCCTCATCACCCATCGAAACCACTGGAAACCCCTCGAAAGCTCTCGAAACACCTCAAACCCCCACCGAAAGCGCTCTAACCCCTGTAAACCCCTGTAAGGCTCAGTTATGGGACCCCAGCTATTTACGATATATATTAATGATTTGGACGAGGGAATTGAAAGCAACATCTCCAAGTTTGCGGATGACACGATGCTGGGGGGCAGTGTTAGCTGTGAGGAGGATGCTAGGAGTTTGCAAGGTGACTTGGATAGGCTGGGTGAGTGGGCAAATGCATGGCAGATGCAGTATAATGTGGATAAATGTGAGGTTATCCACATTGCTGGTAAAAACAGGAAAGTAGTCTATTATCTGAATGGTGGCCGATTAGGAAAGGTGGAGATGCAACGAGACCTGGGTGTCATGGTACATCAGTCATTAAAAGTAGGCACGCAGGTGCAGCAGGCAGTGAAGAAAGCAGATGGTATGTTCGCATTCATAGCAAAAGGATTTTAGTATAGGAGCAGGGAGGTTCTACTTCAGTTGTACAGGGTCGTGGTGAGACTACACCTGGAGTATAGCGTACAGTTTTGATCTCTTAATCTTAGGAAAGACATTCTTGAAATAGATCGAGTACAGAGAAGGTTAACCAGACTGATTCCTGGGATGTCAGGACTTTCATATGAAGAAAGACTGGATAGACTCGGTTTGCACTCGTTAGAATTTAGAAGATTGAGGGGGTATTTATAGATACTTACAAAATTCTTAAGGGTTTGGACAGGCTAGATGCAGGAAGGTTGTTCCCGATGTTGGGGAAGTCCAGAACAATGGGTCGCCGTTTAAGGTTAAGGGGGATTTTTTTTAGGACCGAGATGAGGAAAACATTTTACACACAGAGGGTGGTGAATCTCTGGAATTCTCTTCCACAGAGGATAGTTGAGGCAATTTCATTGGCCATATTTAAGAGGGCTAGATGTGGCCCTTGTGGCCAAAGGGATCAGGGGGTATGGAGAGAAGTCATGTACAGGATACTGAGTTGGATGATCAGCCATGATCATATTGAATGGCGGTGCAGGCTCGAAGGGCCGAATGGCCTCCACTACTGCACCTATTTTCTATGTTTCTATGTTTCTAAACCACTGTAGAACCCACCATCTAACCCCCCTAAACCCCCCTAAACCGTCTAAACCACTAAACCCCTCTAAACCTCTCTAAACCACTCTAGATTCAGATTCAGATTCAGATTCAGATTCAATTTTAATTGTCATTGTCAGTGTACAGTACAGAGACAACGAAATGCATTTAGAATCTCCCTGGAAGAGCGACATAGCAAACGATTTGAATAGATAATAATAAGTGTCCGGGGGGGGGGGGGGGGGGGCGGGGGGGTGGTGATTGGCAGTCACCGAGGTACGTTGTTGAGTATAGTGACAACCGCCGGAACGAAGCTGTTCCTCGACCTGCTGGTTCGGCAACGGAGAGACCTGTAGCGCCTCCCGGATGGTAGGAGGGTAAACAGTCCATGGTTGGGGCTCTAAATCCGTGTAACCCCGTGTAAACACCTCTAAACCCACGTAACCCCCTCTAAACCCTTCTAAACCACTCAAAACCCATCTAATCTCGTCTACACAACCTGTGAACTGCTGTAAACAACCAACTCCTCTAAACACGTGAACCCTTGTAAATCCCAGTAAACGTTTCTAAACCTCTCTAGATTAGTCTAAATCCTTGCGAACCCATGTAACCCCATGCAAACTCACCTACGCCCTCTGTAATCCCCTCTAAACTCACCTACACTCCCTGTAAACCTCTCCAACCCACTGTAAATTCCTGTAACCTCCTGTAAACCCCATCTAATCCACTCTAACTCCTGTAAACCCCAATAAACGCAACTGTCATCTAAATCCCTCTAAACAACTCAAAACCTCTCGAAACCCCTTCAAACACCTATAAACGCCTCTAATCACATCTACACCCCGCTAAACACATATAAACACCTCTAAACCCCTATCTGCCCCTCTAAACACCTCCAAACCCCTCTAAATCCCTATCGACTCCTCCAAACCCCTCTGTAAACCCATCTAAACCGCGCCAAACACCTCTAAACCCTTTTAACCATATAACCATATAACAATTCCAGCACGGAAACAGGCCATCTCGGCCCTACAAGTCCGTGCCGAACAAATATTGTCCTCTAGTCCCATCGACCTGCACTCAGAGCATAACCCTCCATTCCTTTCCCATCCATATACCTATCCAATTTATTTTTAAATGATAAAATGGAGCCTGCCTCCACCACTGCCACTGGAAGCTCATTCCACAAAGCTACCACTCTCTGAGTAAAGAGGTTCCCTCTCATGTTACCCCTAAACATCTGTCCCTTAATTCTGAAGTCATGTCCTCTTTAAGCCCCGGTAAACACATGTGAACACCTCTAAATCCCTCTAATCCCCTGTAAACGATTGTAAACCCCCTATAAACGCTAACCAACACTAAACACCTCTACCACTCTCTAAATTCCTCTAAACCCCTCTACACATTTAAACGATTGAACTCCCCCAAATCCCCTGTAACCCCCCCCCCCCCAACCTGTTAACCACTCTATACCTCCCTAAACCACTTTAACCCTCTGTAAACCCGTGTAACACCATGCAAACTACTGTAAACCTATGTAGACACCTGTAAACCCCTGTAACCCCCCCCCAACCCCTTACGCCCCATATAAGCACCTCTAAAGCGCTTAAAACCAGTCTACACCCCAGAACACCACTGCAACTATACCTTGCAAACCACTCTAAACCCCTCTAAATCCATGTATACCTCCCCAATCCCCTCTAACCCCCCGCAAACACCTCTAAACCCCTGTAAACCTCTCTAAACCGCTCTTAACTGGAGGGGGGCTGACATTCTGGCAGGCAAGTTTGCTAGTGCTACATGTGTGGGTTCAAACTAAATAGTGGGGTGGAGGGATTGACAAATTGGGAGTATAAAGATGGAGTTGAAGGGCAAGTGATTACAGGAAAAATTACAAAAGATTCTCAAATTAATGCGAAGGAAAGTTCGTGAAGGGATAAAAGTGTACGGTCAGGGCCAATTGCGAGCGATGCGTGGGGGGAATTGAATACGGAGGTCAAAGTGTTGTATATAAATGCGTGACATATAAGAAATAAAGTGGACGTGCTTGAGGCTCAGTTAGAAATTGGAAAGTATGATGTTATGGGAATTACAGAGGCATAGCTGCAAGAGGGCCAGGGTTGGGAACTGAATATACAAGGGTATACCTCCTATCGAAAAGACAGACAGGTGGGCAGAGGGGGTGGGGTTGCTCTGTTGGTGAGGAATTAAATTCAGTCCTTTGCAAGGGGTGACATTGAAACACGAGACGTGGAGTCAGTATGGATAATACTAAGGAATTGTAAGGGTAAACAGATCCTAATGGGACTTAACTCCAGGACCCCAAAGAGTAGCCTGGACATCGGGTGCAAGTTGAGATAAAATTGACATGTATAAAAAGTAATGCTATGGTTGTCACAGTCTGCCCTCTCCTCATTCTCATCCACTTCACCTCCCTGTACTTTTCCACCGGTCCCTCCTTCTCCTCACCTGCCTGCCTGCCACTCCCCTCTCATCAGCCCAACTTTCCTCACCTGTTGCACTCAGTTGCCTCTGATCACCAATTAACCCGGTATATGGACTCTCCTCACCGTTCACACAGTGCCAGATTGTTCGCAGCATTCATGCAAGACTCTTCAGCGATTTCCCGTCTGCCTCCACGGATTCGAACCTGCCTGCCCCTGACCATTCCGTCCTGTCGTCTTCCCGGATAGCACCTCAGCCTTCTGTCCCCGACCTCCTGGTTTATGTCTGTCTCTCTCCTGGGCTGTTTGGTGTATCCCTGCAACGGCTCCTCGACTACCTGCCTGGCTTCGACTCTCCTTTCGTCTGTTCCTCGCTGGTTTGTTTGCATTATGTGTTGGATCTCCTGGTTACCGGACCTTCCGCTACCCCGACTACGTCTCCGGCCTGCCCCTCTTCGGAACCCTCGCTCAATCCTGAGCCTCTGTGTGAGTACGGTGTACCCATTCCTGTGTTACTACTCTGTGCTACAGTATCCTAATAAGGTTAATTACCAATTCTACCTGCCTGATTCTGTGCTGCTATTGGGTCCAAGCTATACCCGTTACAGTACAATCTGGCCAACAATGGACTCAGCGCACACAACGTCTCCGTCAAACCGCTTCGAGAGGATTGAGCACACGCTCCTGCAGCACGAAGCTATGCTCACTGCCTCCAACTCCGAGGTTCTACAGGCTGTGTCAAGCCATGAGCAGGCATTGGTTGCACTAGCCACCATGTCCAACAGCTGACTACCACCCTAGCCCAGGCTACACCCCAGGCTTCACCTCCGGCTCCGACAGCACCAGCTCCCGGTCCGCCAGGACGATCACCTGAGCCTCGGGTGGAAACCCCGGAGCGTTACGCGTGAGACCCGGAGGGCTGCAACCCATTCATCACGAACTGTTCCATTCTCTTCGCCCTAGAGCCCTACACCTTCGCCCAGGAAGCGGCGAGAGTGGCGTTTACCATTAATCACCTGACTGGCAGAGCTCGGCTGTGGGGAACGGCTGAATGGGAGCGACGCACGCCGGCTTGCTCCTCTTTCCAGGCCTTCGCCGCGGAGCTTCGCAAGGTGTTTGGTGAGGTTTCGATGGGTCCGGACGCTGCGGGAAGTCAGCTGGGGTTGAGCCAGGGGAACCTGAGCGTCGCTGACTTCGCCATCAACTTTCGCACCAGGGCCCGTCAGAGTGATTGGAACGCCCCGGCCAAGTGTGACGCTTTCTTGCTGGGTTTGAATGACTATATCAATGATGAGTTGGTGTCCCACGACCTTCCTTCTTCTCTGGATGGGCTGATCGAGCTAACGACCCGTCTGGACCGACGCATCCGGGCGAGACGTCGGGAGAGGCGACAGGAACAGGCGGTCGGCCAGCTATCCACCCAAGCTCGTTTTCCTCCGGCGACTGGACTACCCTCGTCGGGGCAACCGTCGAGGCAACCCGAACCCATGCAGGGGGGTCGCTCCAGTCTCACCCCCGAGGAACGGGTACGTCGGCGTGGGGGGGGGGGGGGGGGGGGGGGGGACCTCTCACTCTACTGTGGCCTGGCGGGTCATTACATCTCCAAGTGTCCAGTAAAAGGGCCAGACTCGCCAGTAGGGGAGGCATTACTGGTGAGTCGAACCTCTGAACGTTCCTCTGCCCGACGCCCTCTTTGTCATACCCGTCTGTTGTTGTCTGATGGTTCTCACACCCTCGCCACCTTCATAGACTCTGGTTGTGACATTAACCTTATGGACATGGAACTAGCCCGTCAGCTAGGCATCAGTTGTGTTCCCCTGCCTGAACCTGTTCCCGGCAACGCCCTCGACGGCCATCTCCTGGGAACTGTTTCTCACCAGACGGTCCCAGTGCGCATGCTCCTGTCTGGTAATCACCATGAGACCATCCAGTTCCACATTCTGCAGTCTCCCCGTCTTCCCCTAATCCTGGGTTACCCCTGGCTTCGGCAACACAACCTCAACATCGCCTGGAGAACGGGGGTCATCTCGGGTTGGAGCCCTTCCTGCCACCAAGTCCCCTCCTCAACCGGCCACCTGCTCCAGTTCTGCTCCAGATCTGACGGATGTCCTATCCGAGTACCGTGACTTTCGGGAGGTTTTTTAGCAAGTCTAGGACCACCTCCCTTCCTCCTCATCGGCCCTATGACTGCGCCATAGACCTCCTGCCTGGTTCCGCTCCTCCTAGTGGTCGCCTTTACTCCCTGTCTGCCCCTGAGAGAGGCGCCATGGAGAAATACATAAGCGACTGCTTGGCTGCTGGTCTCATCCGTCCCTCCTCGTCTCCTGCTGGGGCTGGGTTCTTCTTCGTGGAGAAGAAGGACAAATATCTGCGTCCCTGCATATATTACCGGGGGCTCAACGGCATCACGGTGAAGAATCGCTACCCTCTCCCACTCATCTCCTCTGCTTTCGAGCTCCTGGAGGGGGGAACCATCTTTTCCAAGTTGGATCTATGCAACACCGACCACTTGGTCCGCATCAAAGAGGGAGATTAGTGGATGACCGCCTTCAACACTCCCACGGGACATTATGAATACCTGATGATGCCCTTTGGCCATCTTCCAGGCTTTGGTCAATGACCTTCTCAGGACATGTTGAACAAGTGCGTGTTCGTCTATATTGATGACATCCTCATCTTTTCACGGACCGAGGAGGAACACGTACACCATGTCCATGCAATTCTATATCGGCTCCTGGAGAACTCGCTCTTCGTTAAAACTGAGAAGTGCGAGTTTCACTCCCAGTCAGTCTCCTTCCTAGGATACATCGTTGGCCAAGGGGACATCAAGATGGACCCCGCCAAGGTCTCTGCTGTCACCACCTAGCCTGTTCCTGACTACCGCAAGCAGCTCGAAAGGTTCCTGGGGTTCGCCATTTTTAACCGACGGTTCATCCGTGGCTACATTTCTGTGGCCGCACCCCTCACGGCACTCACCTCCTCCAAGATTCCGTTCCGTTGGTCTGCCGCGGCCGACGAAGCTTTTCAGACACTCAAGACACGGTTTACATCGGCCCCCATCCTCCAAGTTCCGGACTCAGAGAGACATTTCTTGGTGGAGGTGGACGTCTCCGACGTGGTGGTGGGAGTAGTTCTGTCCCAGCGGGCTGCCGGGGACCAGAAGCTCCATCCATGCGCCTTCTTCTCCCGACGCCTTACCCCTGCTGAGAGGAATTATAACATTGGCAACCGAGATCTGTTGGCGGTTAAGTTGGCGTTGGAGGAATGGCGTCACTGGTTGGAGGGAACCGAGCAGCCTTTCTTGGCTTGGACTGACCACAAGAACCTTGAATACCTCCAGTCAGCCAAGAGGCTCAACTCTCGTCAGGCCCGCTGGTCTCTCTTCCTCACCCGCTTCAACTTCTCCCTCTCCAACCGACCTGGGTCCCGCAATGTGAAACCCGATGCCCTCTCTTGGCAGTTCTTTGCGAAGGAGGAGCCTGCGTCTGGCCCCAAGACCATCCTCCCGTCCTCGCACAGGGTTGCCTCCCTCACCTGGGAAGTGGAGGAGATGGTCAAGGCGGCCTTGGAGAACCAGCCGAGAACCAGCGCATGCCCTGCCGATCGCCTGTTTGTGGTTTCTGCCCTGCGGTCCGACGTCCTTCAGTGGGCTCACAGCTCTCGACTCACCTGTCATCCCGGCATTCAGCGGACCAAGGAGATGGTGCTACGGAGTTTCTGGTGGGCATCGCTGGAGGAGGACACTCGGGAGTTTGTCAACGCCTGTCCCGTTTGCAACCAGCACAAGGTCTCACACCAAGCTCCTGCGGGTCATCTGCTTCCACTGGCTATACCCCATCGACCATGGTCCCACATCTCCCTGGACTTCGTTACCGGCCTGCCCCCATCCAGTGGTCGACAGATCAAGCAAGATGGCCCAAGCTTCCGTCAGCCAAGGAAACTGACGAGGTCATGTTACTCCACGTCTTCAGGCTCCATGGTCTCCCCGTCGATGTGGTCTCCGACCGGGGCCCCCAGTTTGCCTCTCTGTTCTGGAGGGAGTTCTGGATGCTTGTGGGGGCCACCGTGAGTCTGACGTCCGGATTTCATCCCCAGTCCAACGGCCAAACTGAACGGAAGAATCAGGAGATGGAGACGGCGCTGCGGTGTATGATGTCCAAGCATCCATCCTCCTGGTCCCAGCAGTTGTTGTGGGTGGAGTACGCCCACAACACCCTGACAAGCTCGGCCAGTGGGCTCTCCCCTCTCCAGTGTGCCTACGGGTTCCAGCCTCCACTGTTCCCGGCGCTGGAGAAAGAGGTTTCCTGCCCGTCCGGCCAGGCATTCATTCGTCGCTGCCGCAGGACGTGGACCCAAGCCAGGGCGGTTCTTCTCCGCTCCGTGGACCGTTACGCCACGGCTGCCAACCGTCACCGCACCCAGGCCCCCACCTGCCTCGCGGGCCAGAAGGTGTGGCTGTCGACCCGGGACCTTCCCTTGAGGGTGGAGTCCAAGAAGTTGGCACCCAAGTTCATCGGTCCCTTTGAGATCCAGGAGGTCATCAACCCAGCGGCTGTGGGGCTCAAGTTGCCTCGTTTCATGCGGGTCCATCTCACGTTCCACGTGTCCAGAGTAAAGCCAGTCCGGGAGAGCTCCGTGGTCCCCGCAGTCCCTCCTCCTCCACCTCCTCGTCTCATCGATGGAGGCCCCGCATTTACGGTGCACCGGCTCCTGCGCTCCCGCCGTCGCGGGAGGGGTCTCCAATACCTGTTCGATTGGGAGGGTTACGGTCTAGAGGAGAGGTCCTGGGTTCCTGCTCGACACATCCTGGACGCCAACCCTCATCAGGGAGTTTCACCGGCGTCATCCAGGCCAGCCGTCCAAGTCCGCCACTCCTAGAGGGGTCACCGCCCCTGAGACTCTGTCCCCTCTTCCGTCTGAGGCGCCCCCTGACGACGAGACGGAGCTTTCCTCTGATGCCATGGAGGAGGATGCGGACATGGATGTCTCGGACGAATATTAGCCCTCCTCCGGTCCCCCTCCTCCCACCCAACTCTGCGTGGGATTGGGTTTATTTTCTTTATTGTTTTTTGTTTTGTTTTGGGACGTCAGGAGCCGTCCCTTGAGGGGGAGGGGGGTTCTGTCACATTCTGCCCTCTCCTCATTCTCATCCACTTCACCTCCCAGTACTTTTCCACCGGTCCCTCCTTCTCCTCACCTGCCTGCCTGCCACTCCCCTCATCAGCCCAACTATCCTCACCTGTTGCACTCAGTTGCCTCTGATCACCTATTAACCCGGCATATAGACTCTCCTCGCCGTTCACACAGTGCCAGATAGTTCTCAGCATTCATGCAAGACTCTCCAGCGATTTCCCGACTGCCTACACGGATTCGAACCTGCCTGCCCCTGACCATTCGGTCCTGTCGTCTTCCAGGATATCACCTCAGCCTTCTGTCCCCGACCTCCTGGTTTCTGTCTGCCTCTCTCCTGGGCTGTTTGGTGTATCCCTGCAACGGCTCCTCGACTTCCTGACTGGCTTCGACTCTCCTTTCGTCTGTTCCTCGCTGGTTTGTTTGCATTGTGTGTTGGATCTCCTGGTTACCGGACCTTCCGCTACCCCGACTACGTGTCCTGCCTGCCACTCTTCGGAACGCTCGCTCAATCCTGAGCCTCTGTGTGAGTACGGTGTACCCATTCCTGTGTTACTACTCTGTGTTACATTATCGTAATAAGGTTCATTACCAATTATACCTGCCTGATTCTGTGCTGCTATTGGGTCCAAGCCATATCCGTTATAGAGCAGTTGTTAGGGTGGCAGGTGGTGATGAATGATCCAACATCAAGCCAGTTCTTGAGTTCTCCATTGCCAGAGTGAGCAACGCCGGAAATTGGATGAACAGCACCTCATATTCCGCCTGGGTAGCTTGCGTCCTCATGGCATGAACGTTGAATTCTCTCAATTTTGCTAGCCCTTGCTGTCTCCTCCCCTTCCTTAACCCTCGAGGTGTCTCATTCCATCCTCCCGTCCTCGGGCTCCTCCTCCTCCCTTTTTCCTTCCTTTTCTCCCCCACCCCCCATCAGTCTGAAGAAGGGTTTCGGCCCGAAACGTCGCCTATTTCCTTCGCTCCATAGATGCTGCTGCACACGCTGAGTTTCTCCAGAAATTTTGTGTACCTCTGATCTTCCAGCATCTGCAGTTCCTTCTTGAACAGTTTTTGAGACTGTTATTTTCAATGTTCATCAAAGGTATTGACAAGGAAACAAACTGAATGTTTCTAAGTTTGTTGGCATGAAACTGAGAGTAAATAGGAGAAGCAAAGAGGATGCAAAGAGGTTTCCAGGTGATGTCAGTCAGTTTAGTTACTTGCCAAATATACACAGATGCAGCAGAGAGTCATAGAGCTGTAGAGCATGGAAATAGACACATCAACCCAACACACACATGCTGACCAAGATGTCCAACTGACCCCATCACAATTGGCTGTTCCTGGACCATGTCTGCATTAAGTTTGGTTCCTTGTCAATACCATTGATGAACATTGAAAATAACAGTTTCAAGAACTGGCTTGATGCTGGATCATTCATCGCCACCTGCCACCCTAAGAAAGTCTCCTCTCTGTGTCATGTCTGCCAAATATTTTTCAATCCATGCCTATTGCCTAATCCACATGTTTAAAAATGCAATTCTGAAAATTGGACACATCGACTTGTTCTCCCTGAAACTAACAACAACAATCTGATGGAGGGACTCAGTGGGTCAGGCAGCGTCTGTCGAGGTAAATGTACAGATGACCCTGTGTATCGTGACCCTTCTTCAGTTGCGATTGGTCATGTCCATTTACTTCCACAGATGATTCCTGATCCAAATATTCCCTCCAGCAGTTTGCTCTATCCTGGTGTTTCCAGAATCTACAAACTCCTGCGGCTCCACATCTTCTCCCTTATCTATTCTACACGGTACATCATCATCATCTACAATATATTTGTTTGCCATGATTTCACTTACATACATTCAAAAATAAATTATCTTATCACATAAATTACTTTAAATATCCAAACACTGTTTTGGAACCCGGAAAAACCAAACCAGGTTGGAGATTGAAATATGTTTTAATGAATAAAGAGCAACATTTACTGGAGAGAAACACCATAATTTTATTTTTTAATCAGTGGGAAGAAGAAACAATAATTTCAAAAATTACGCTTTTTGATCAAGACACCAACAATACAATAGTTAGTTACTATCATTATAATAAATGCATCCTCAACACACATGCCCCATGTTCTGTTCTCATTTTTTTTTTTTAAAGTACATAAATAGAATTATACGGAATTGCTTTTAAATGTAAAGGGTAAAGAGAGATAACGTCAGCGTAAAAGAGGAAGCATCTGTGTTAGGCCCTGGAGGGAGTCGAGGGAGTACAGAGAAGGTTCACCAAACTGATTCCGGGGATGGCAGGACTTTCATATGAAGAAAGACTGGATAGACTCGGCTTGTACTCGCTAGAATTTAGAAGATTGATGGGGGGATCTTATGGAAACTTACAAAATTCTTAAGGGTTTGGACAGGCTAGATGCAGGAAGATTGTTCCCGATGTTGGGGAAGTCTAGAACAAGGGGCCACACACAGACTGAGGACAAGGGGGAAATCTTTTAGGACCGAAATGAGAAAAACATTTTTTTTCGCACACAGAGAGTGGTGAATCTGTGGAATTATCTGCCACAGAAGGTAGTTGAGGTCAGTTCATTGGCTATATTTAAGAGGGAGTCAGATGTGGCCCTTGTGGCTAAAGGGATCAGGGGGTATGGAGAGAAGGCAGGTACAGGATACTGAGTTGGATGATCAGCCATGATCATATTGAATGGCGAATGGTGCAGGTTCGAAGGGGCAAATGGCCTCTACTCCTGCACCTATTGTCTATGTTTCTATGTTTAGAATGTGAGAGTGACGGACAGTGTGGGGTGAACGGGGAGATGAGATGAATTATGAAGAGAATGATTCAGGAACTGGGGAAAAAAATCTAAAACAGAATCTGAGCAGCAATAAAAATGAATTGTATTTCTCTGCAGAATTCACACAATATGGGGAAATGAGTTGTTAACCCGGATTAAGGAAGGAGCCTGATTAGATTTCTTGTCACAATGAGGACGACACTAACTCCTGAGCTGATGATGAGCTGCACGTTGTGATTCCCTCCAGAAGTTTTGCTGACAAATCTATGTTTTTGGGTATGGGCCTCAGTGTTTAGGCTTCCAGTTTTAACCCATGAGGATGTGACTATCTTTATTCCACCACTGATGGATGTGCTTAGTAAATGATGTAAATGATAGGAGTAGGCCCCACAAATAACGAAGGAGCAGCAACGTATTTCCAAGTTATGATGGTGACTAACTGGGTCAATTTGTGCAGCCAAGGTTCATCAATGGGATTGACAAGGAACCAAACTTAATGTTTCTATGTATGATGCCATGAAACTGAGAGTAAATAGGAGAAGCAAAGAGTATGCAAAGAGGTTTCCAGGTGATGTCAGTCAGTTGAGTTACTTGTCAACTATACACAGATGCAGCAGAGAGTCATAGAACTGTAGAGCATGGAAATAGACACATCAACCCAACACACACATGCTGACCAAGATGTTCAACTGACCCCATCACAATTGGCTACGCCTTGGCCATGTCTCTCCAAACATGTCTTTGAGCTCTCTTTTCCAGAGGAAGGACTTTTCAGCCACACATGTAATGCAGCCAAGGCTGACCAGACTGATTCCTGGAATGGCAGGACTAATGTGTAAGGAGAGGAGGAGCTGACTGAGCCAGTAGTCACTGGAGTTTGGAAGACTTAAACATGACCTCTCTAAATTAAACAACATTCAAAGCAGAGCTAGACAGACTCGATACATAAAGATAATTCCAGTGAATGTAGGATCTGGAACAAGGGGTTTTGGACTCAAGATAAGGGGTGAAACATTTAGGGCTGAGACATTTCTTCATTGTGAATATGGTGAGCCATTGCAATTCACCCCACAGAACATGGTAGATGGCAGGTCACTGAATCTTGTTAAGTAGGGGATAGATTTATTTGACATAAAATGCATCAACATTTATCGGGAGAGAATTGGAATATGAGAAGGTTTTGAAGGATTGAACAGGCTCAAAGTGACAAATAACTCATCCCTGATTCTCTTTGGCATGTTTCAATAGGTTTGGGATAGTTTGATGTTATCTTTGTCTCTCACAATTCGGATGCTTATTTACACATTGTGAAATTTAGTCAGATAAAAAACAGGAAGTGAAACAACCGAGAGCTGAGAATAGACGAATCATTGTGGTTAAATTGCAACAGCTCTTCCTGCAGCTTTGACCATTGCTCCGAATTTTACATCATATCCTGAATCATTCAGAGCAATGGTCAAAGCTGCAGGAAGAGCTGTTGCAATTTAACCACAATGATTCTTCTATTCTCAGCTCTGGGTTGTTTCACTTCCTGTTTTTTTATCTGACTAAATTTCACAATGTGTAAATAAACATCAGAATTGTGAAAGACAAATACAACATCAAACTATCCCAAAACCTATTGAAACATGCAAAAGAGAATCAGGGGTGGGTTATTTGTCACTTTGAGCCTGTTCAATCATTCAAAACATTATCATATTCCAATTCTCTCCCGATAAATGTTGATGCATTTTATGTCAAATAAATCTATCCCCTACTTAACAAGATTCAGTGACCTGACATCTAGCATTTTCTGTGGGGTGAATTTCATTGGCTCACCATATTCACAATGAAGAAATGTCTCTGCCCTAAATGTTTCACCCCTTATCTTGAGTCCAAAACCCCTTGTTCCAGGTCCTACAGTCACTGGAAATATCTTTATGTATCAAGTCTGTCTAGCTCTGCTTTGAATGTTGTTTAATTTAGAGAGGTCATGTTTAAGTCTTCCAAACTCCAGTGACTACTGGCTCAGTCAGCTCCTCCTCTCCTTACACATTAGTCCTGCCATTCCAGGAATCAATCTGGTCAGCCTTGGCTGCATTACATGTGTGGCTGAAAAACCCTTTCTCTGCTAAAAAGAGCACAACGACATGTTTGGAGAGACATGGGCCAGGCGTAGCCAATTGTGATGGGGTCAGTTGAACATCTTGGTCAGCATGTGTGTGTTGGGTTGATGTGTCTATTTCCATGCTGACAGCTCTATGACTCTCTGCTGCATCTGTGTATATTTGACGAGTAACTCAACTGACTGACATCACCTGGAAAATTCTTTGCATCTTCTTTGCTTCTCCTATTTACTCTCAGTTTCATGTCATCAAACATAGAAACATTAAGTTTGGTTCCATGTCAATACCATTGATGAACATTGAAAATAACAGATTCAAGAGCTGGCTTGATGCTGGATCATTCATCACCACCTGCCACCCTAACAAAGTCTCCTCTCTGTTTCCTGTCTGCCAAATAATTTTCAATTCATGCCTATTGCCTAATCCACATGTTAAAAAATTCAATTCTGAAAATTGGACACATCGACTTGTTCTCCCTGAAACAAACAAAAACAATCTGATGGAGGGACTCAGTGGGTCAGGCAGCGTCTGTCGAGGTAAATGTACAGATGACCCTGTGTATCGTGACCCTTCTTCAGTTGCGAATGGCCATGCCCATTTACTTCCACAGATGATTCCTGATCCACAAATTCCCTCCAGCAGTTTGCTCTTTGCTTGTGTTTCCAGAATATACAAACTCCTGTGGCTCTACATCTTCTCCCTTATCTATTCTACACGGTACATCACCATCATCTACAATAGATTTCTTTGCCATGATTTCACTTACTTACATTCAAAAATACATTGTCTTATCGCATAAATTATTTTAAATATCTAAACACTGTTTTGGAACCCGGAAACACCAAACCAGGTTGGAGATTGAAATATGTTTTAATGAATAAAGAGCAACATTTACTAGAGAGAAACACCATTATTTTATTTTTTAATCAGTGGGAAGAAGCAACAATAATTTCAAAAATTACGCTTTTTGGTCAAGACACCAACAATACAATAGTTAGTTACTACCCTTATAATAAATGCATCCTCAACACACATGCCCCATGTTCTGTTCTCATGTATTTAAAAAAATTACATAAAAATAATTATACGGAATTACTTTTAAATGTAAAGGGTAAAGAGAGATAACGTCAACGTAAAATAGGAAGGATCTGTGTTAGGCCCTGGAGGGAGTTGAGGGAGTACAGAGAAGGTTCGCCAGACTGATTCCTGGGATGGCAGGACTATCATATGAAGAAAGACTGGATAGACTCGGCTTGTACTCGCTAGAATTTAGAAGATTGATGTGGGGATCTTATGGAAAATTCCAAAATTCTTAAGGGTTTGGACAGGCTAGATGCAGGAAGTTTGTTCCCGATGTTGGGGAAGTCTAGAACAAGGGCCCACACACAGTTTAAGGACACGGGGGAAATCTTTTAGGACCGAGATGAGAAAAAACATTTTTTTTCACACACAAAGAGTGGTGAATCTATGGAATTCTCTCCCACAGAAGGTAGTTGAGGCCAGTTAATTGGCTATATTTAAGAGTGAGTTAGATGTGGCCCGTGTGGCTAAAGGGATCAGGGGGTATGGAGAAAAGGCAGGTACAGGATACTGAATTGGATGATCAGCCATGATCATATTGAATGGCGAATGGTGCAGGTTCGAAGGGCCGAATGGCCTCTACTCCTGCACCTATTGTCTATGTATCTATGTTTAGAATGTGAGAGTGACGGACAGTGTGGGATGGACGGGGAGATGAGATAAATTATGAAGAGAAAGATTCAGGAACTGGGGGAAAATATCTAAAACAGAGGCTGAGCAGCACTGAATATGAATTGTATTTCTCCGCAGAATTCACACAATATGGGGAAATGAGTTATTAATCCGGATTAAGTAGGGAGTCTGATTAGATTTATTGTCACAATGAGGACGACTCTAACTCCTGAGCTGATGATGAGCTGCACGTTGTGATTCCCTCCAGGGGTTTTGCTGATACATCTATGTTTTTGGATGTCGGCCTCAGTGTTTAGGCTTCCAGTTTTAACCCATGAGGATGTGACCATCCTTATTCCACCACTGCTGGATGTGTTTAGTAAATGATGTAAATGATAGGAGAAGGCCCCACAAATAACGAAGGACCAGCAACGTATTTCCAAGTTATGATGGTGGCTAACTGGGTCAATTTGTGCCACTCCACTAACTTGACCAAACAATTCTGGGTATGGATTGTGTTTGCATATTGTGAATATATTTTCTAGCATCGATGCAGTCATCAATGTAATGGGGATAGAGTTCGGGGATAGGGCCAGTGGACACCTGGAACACAATGTAGCTCTTTTGTCTATATCTCTAGGCTGTGAAGATCTTGGTGAAACTCTGTGAGGTTGGGCTTGGAGAACACCAAATGACAGAGGGAAAAACTAGTGATTGTGAAGATGTTTGCTGGAGGTTCTACCTTGAGCGAAATTCAGAACTAATGAGAAATTTGCTCTCAATATTGTACTTACTTTGTAAAATTGTAGTAGTTTGATGATCATATGCAGCTGAGTGGTGACCTCCTAAGTCCATCCTCCGCCATGATCTGATGCAATGAATATTAGTTTGATCTATCGGACCAACTACAGCATGAACAGGTAAGAATATTCACCGTTCCATTTATTACAAAACAACAGTTTCTGTCATTTGCCATTATCATAGACATTTCAAACATCACACAGTCATCTGCTTGAATATCTGTTACTGGAAACTATTCTAACTTCAATTGTGAATAGCATTGATTATACTTGTATTTCTCCAGGCTGGTTAGCATTCTGCAAATGCTTTTCTCTTTACCTCACGAACGTGACACTCAACTAAACTGAATTGAACTGGAAGGGCCGTGATTTATTCCCAGAGGTTGTGAAGGTCTTGGTGCAAACTGTACAGTTTGATGTGGAGAAAACTGAAAGTTGCAGAAGAAATTGAATGATGATGAGGCTGGTGACTGGTGGGTTTACCTTGTGTGAAACTCAGGAGATAATTACACTCAATATTGGAATAACTGAGTAAATTCAGCATGTTATTATCACATCTAATGTGTGTGTTCTCTTCAACCCAAAACTCACATAGTTTTAAACTGCCAAACCACCCAAAGCACAGTGACATAGATGTTAGAGCTGCTGCCTGCCTCACAGGGCCGTAGACCAGGGTTCAATACTGACCTCTGGTGCTCTCTGGGTGGAGATTGCACGCACCCTGTGGCCACGAATGAGTGGGGATGTAGGTAACTGGACCTTCATAAATTGCCTGTAGTGTGTAGCTAGCGGATGGGAAAGTGAGAGAACAGAACGAGTGTGAACGGGTGATCAGTGGTCGGCACGGACAGAGGGCTGAAGGGCAAGTTTCCATGCTGTGCCTCAAAACTAAACTCAATCAGAACATCACTACAGATAGAAGAAGATTAACACATACTCATCGTTACACAACAATAGATACCCTCATTCCCCAATGCCCTTGACGTTTGTTATCCTCCAATAACCTTTAGACAATAGACAACAGGTGCAGGAGTAGAGGCCATTCAGCCCTTCGAGCCAGCACCGCCATTCAATGTGATCATGGCTGATTAACCCCAATCAGTGCCCCGTTCCTGCCTTCTCCTCATATAACCATATAACCATATAACAATTACAGCACGGAAACAGGTCATCTCGGCCCTACAAGTCCGTGCCAGTAAAGAAGTCCCCCCTCATGTTACCCATAAACTTCTGTCCCTTAATTCTCAAGTCATGTCCTCTTGTTTGAATCTTCAATATTCTCAAAGGGAATAGCTTGTCCACTTTAACTCTGTCTATCCCGCTCATCATTTTAAAGACCTCTATCAAGTCCCCCCTTAACCTTCTGCGATCCAGAGAATAAAGACCTGACTTGTTCAACCTATCTCTGTAACTTAGTTGTTGAAACCCAGGCAACATTCTAGTAAATCTCCTCTGTACTCTCTCTATTGTGTTGACATCTTTCCTATAATTGGGCGACCACAATTGTAGACCATACTCCAGATTTGGTCTCACCAATGCCTTGTACAATTTTAACATTACATCCCAGCTTCTATACTCAATGCTCTGATTTATAAAGGCTAGCATATCAAAAGCTTTCTTTACCACCCTATCTATATGAGATTCCACCTTCAAGGAACTATGCACGGTTATTCCCATATCCCTCTGTTCAACTGTATCCTTCAATTCTCTACCATTTACCATGCACGTCCTATTTTGAGTTGTCCTGCCAAGATGTAGCACCTCACACTTATCAGCATTAAACTCAATCTGCCATCTTTCAGCCCATTTTTCCAAATGGCCCAAATCTCTCTGTAGACTTTGAAAATCTACTTCATTATCCACAACACCACCTATCTTGGTATCATCTGCATACTTACTAATCCAATTTACCACCTTCATCCAGATCATTGATGTACATGCCAAACAACAGTGGACCCAACACAGATTCCTGAGGTACCCCCACTAGTCACCTGCCTCCAACCCGACAAACAGCCATCCGCCATTACTCTCTGGCGTCTCCCAGATCCCCTGACTCCGCTATCTTTAAGAGCCCTATCTAGCTCTCTCTTCAAAGCATCCAGAGAACCTGCCTCCACCCCCCTCTGAGGCAGAGAATTCCACAGACTCACCATTCTCTGTGAGAAAAAATGTTTCCCGATCTCTGTTCTAAATGGCTTACTCATTATTCTTAAATTGTGGCCCCTGGTTCTGGACTCCCCCAACATTGGAAACATATTTCCTGCCTCTAGTGTGTCCAAGCCCTTAACAATCTTATATGTTTCATCCTTCTAAACTCCAGAGTGTACAAGCCCAGCTGCTTCGTTCTCTCAGCATATGACAGTCCCGCCATCCCGGGAATTAACCTGGTGAATCTGCGCTGGGCTCACTCCATAGCAAGAATGTCCTTCCTCAAATTAGGGGACGAAAACTGCACACAATACTCCAGGTGTGGTCTCACTAGGGCCCTGTACAACTGCAGAAGGATCTATTTGATCCTATATTCGATTCCTCTTGTTATGAAGGCCAACGACTTTCTTCACTGCCTGCTGTACCTGCATGCGTACTTTCATAGACTGATGAACACGGACCCCCAGATCCCGGTGTACTTCCCCTTTCCCCCCCTTCCCATTTAAAAAGATGAGGTTCCATGTATCAACGCATCCAATGCATGTTTGAGCACAGTAAATTCCCATTTTCCTTTGGCGAATAAGGTTTGACAAGATGTGTTTTACACTGACACAAACACTTTCAACAGTCTAAACCCTGAGTAGAAGAGGAAGTGGAATGTCCTGTGGTTTCATAAGACACAGCTTGAGACTGGGGAAGTCAGTGTGTCACCGTGCTTGGAGCTTTGCTGCCCGGTCTCTGCACTCGTTCACCATCAGTCTCTTCCCACAAGGTAGGCGACCTTACTACAGGTTCACTTCAGGTAAAGGTGTGGTTTAAATGAGATCTAGAAACGGAACTCCGTGTTCAATATTTTCTTTTTTTAATTTATTCATTTTTTAAAAATATAATGTTATGTACTAGTAGTGAACATTACAATAATATGCCAAAAATAACATAATACATTTCCTGTTCCACTTTATATTTTAAACTTTGAAAAGAAGAGATGTAAAGAGAGTTAAATAGGATAGTAAGTGTGTGAAAGAGTGATCAAAAGAGACCCTTAGACACAAAAAGTTCGAAAAAGAGTTAAGAAGCAAGCCATAGAAAAAGAAAAAGAGAAAACGAAAACAGAAGGTATATTAAAAGTAGAAAAAAGAGCTAAAAGGGATAAACCAACTTTGTATTATTCCTCCCCCCCTCACCAGGTCCTGAAACCATTTATTTTCAGAATTCTGTTGCACCTTATACTTGTAGTAAGTCCATAAATGGAGACCAAATCTTTTGGAAATGGTCTGGTTTGCCTGCTAGAATGAATCTCATATCTTCAAGGTGTAACGTTTCGAACATATTTGAAATCCACATATTTATTGTTGGTGTTGGGGTGTTTTTCCGGAATTTAAGTATGAGTTTTTTTTCCATTATTAAACCGTAATTAAGTCGGCTATTTTGGGACAGTTAGCTCAGGGCTGCCTTCCATGGTTCCAAAAATAATATATTCTGCGTTCGGTTTCAGTTTTATTTGAAATAATTTAGTAAAAATTTCAAAAATTTCATTCCAATATGTTTGGATTTTTCTACAAAAAAACAATATAATGTGCTATAGTTGCTTCATGGGATAGACATTTATCACAGATGGGGGAGACATTTGGAAAAAGTTTACTTATTTTAGTTTTTGAGTAATATAGTTTATGTAAGGTTTTAAATTTTCTAACTAAATTTCCACTCCTACAACCATTTATTAGTTCTGTTCTGCTTTAGATTTTTACAAGGACATAGAAACGTAATGAATAATGAAGAGAGACACAAAATGCTGGAGTAACTCAGCGGGACAGGTAGCATCTGGAAAGAAAGAATGGGTGATGTTTCGGGTCGAGACCCTTCTTCAGATCCAGATTGCTTTGACCCGAAACGTCACCCTTTCCTTCTCTCCAGAGATGCTGCTGTCCCTCCCAGTTACTCCCACACAGTTACTTTTGTTTCTATACTCGGAATATAGCAGCATCTGTAGTTCCTTCCAACACTCAACTTTATCAAATGTATTTCTGTCTCCATAATTTCCACTAGAAACTTAATGAATCTAAATGATCAGCATCTGCCATTTTACCCATTTGGGCTTTCTGGTCAATCTAATGTATCCATGCTCATGTGGGTTTTATTTTTCCCATTTCTCCGGCAATCCTCTGGGACTGATTCAGGATGTTCAACATCCTCGCCGTTCTGTTGCCCGCTCGCTCAATTAATTGACTGACTAGTGAGATACAAATGTTAAAACCATTCTACCGAGAAGCAGGAAGTAAGTGGGTCAAGAATGAAACTGTCGATGTACAGATGAGTCGTTTCAGTGAAGGCAAAGCGACTGAATGTGGTTGTGAAATACCAGATGACAGCAGTGACAATATTCCAGTGGCAGATTCCACAGAGGAATGGTCCTTCCCCGTGTAGTTGTGTGCGGTTAATTCTCAAATAGTCCTGGCCCAGGGTTTTCAAAGTGGCTATGTTCAATACAACACAAGTGGTTATGTGGGTTATTTACAGAGTCTGTGAAGGTCTTGGTGCACTCTGTGATGTTGAACTTCGAGAACACTGCAAGATGCAGGAACTATTTGGATGCTAATGAAAATATTGGCTGCAGGTTCCTCCTTGAATGAAATTAAAAGCTTGGGAGGAAATTTACATTCAATAGTGTACTAAGTTTGAAAATAATGTATGATCCTGATTCTCAAATGTACCTCATTTGTAACCCCCTAAACCCACCGTGATCTGATACATTTGGATATAGATTTAAACTGCTATAATGGTATATGGACATATAATGGTAGATGGACACACTGATCTGTTTTGTTGTCAATGCCTACTATGTTCTGTTGTGCTGAAGCAAAGCAAGAATTTCATTGTCCAATTTGAATAGTGATGTGTTATATCTGGACTTTCAGAAGGCTTTCGACAATGTCCCACATAAGAGATTAGTATTCAAACTTAAAGCACACGGTATTGGGGGTTCGGTAATGCTGTGGATAGATAACTGGCTGGCAGACAGGAAGCAAAGAGTAGAAGTAAACGGGTCCTTTTCACAATGGCAGGCAGTGACTAGTGGGGCAGCCCAAGGCCCGGTGCGGGGACCAGCAGTGACTAGTGGGGCAGCGCAAGGCCCGGTGCGGGGACCAGCAGTGATTAGTGGGGCAGAACAAGGCCCGGTGCGGGGACCAGCAGTGACTAGTGGGGCAGTGCAAGGCTCAGTGCGTGGACCAGCAGTGACTAGTGGGGTACCGCAAGGCTCAGTGCTGGGACCCCAGCTATTTACGATATATATTAATGACTTGGACGAGGGAATTGAATGCAACATCTCCAAGTTTGCGGATGACACGCTGCTGGGGGCAGTGTTAGCTGTGTGTCAGGAGGATGCTAGGAGGCTGCAAGGTAATTTGGATAGGCTGGGTGAGTGGGCAAATGCATGGCAGATGCAGTATCATGTGGATAAATGTGAGGTTATCCACTTTGGTTGCAAAAACAGGAAAGTAGACTATTATCTGAATGGTGGCCGATTAGGATAAGTGGAGAAGCAACGAGACCTGGGCGTCATGGTACACCAGTCATAAAAATTTGGCATGCAGGTGCAGCAGGCAGTGAAGAAAGCGTATGGTATGTTAGCATTCATAGCAAACGGATTTGAGTATAGGAGCAGGGAGTTTCTACTGCAGTTGTACAGGGTCTTGGTGAAACCACACTGGAGTATTGCGTACAGTTTTCGTCTGCTAATCTGAGGAAAGACATTGTTGCCATACAGAGAAGGTTCACCAGACTGATTCCTGAGATGGCAGGACTTTCATGTGAAGAAAGACTGGATAGATTCGGTTTGTACTCGCTAGAATTTAGAAGATTGAGGGGGGATCTTCTAAAAACTTCCAAAATTCTTAAGGGGTTGGACAGGCTGGATGCAGGAAGATTGTTCCCGGTGTTGGGGAAGTCCAGAACAAGGGGTCACAGTTTAACTATAAGGAGGAAGTATTTTAGGACCGAGATGAGGAAAACATTTTTCACACACAGAGAGTGGTCAATCTCTGGAATTCTCTGCCACAGAAGGTAGTTGAGGCCACAGTTCAATGGGTATATTTAAGAGGGAGTTGAATGTGGCCCTTGTGGCTAAAGGGATCAGGGGGTATGGAGAGAAGGCAGGTACAGGATACTGATTTGGATGATCAGCCATGCTCATATTGAATGGCGGTGCAGGCTCGAAGGGCCGAATGGCCTCTACACCTGCACCTATAGTCTATGTTTCTATGTTTCTATCAGGGACACATGATAATAAACTCACTTGTACTTGAACTTGAGCTAAAGCTCTAACAAAGCTGCAAGGCGCGAATATTGACAATGTTCCCTTCGTTACAGAACAGCAGATTCCCTCGTTTGCCATTATCTTAGACACTTTCCACCCACTAATAGCATTTAATATAATGAGGATCCAAGTCTAAACTTATCCAATGTATTTGTGACCTCAGGAAATTCCCGATTTGTTTTGTCCAAATTTTACAAGATGATTTTTAATCTGACGTAAACATTATCAACACAAATGGTGTGTGAATCCTGAGCTGGGTAGAAAGTGGAAGGGTGTTTGCCCTTCCAAAGAAACTGTGTGAGACTGTGAATCTCAGAGTGTCGCCGTGCTTGGAGCTATGTCACTCAGTCTCTGTACTCGTTCACCATCAGTCTATTCTCACAAGGTAGGTGACCTCACTGCAGTCTCATTTCATGTCAAAGAGAGGTTTAACATGTATCCACAAACTGAACAATGTTGGATGTCCTGTAAACTGTGATATATCACTCACTCAATCAGCTTGTTCCACTTTACATTTGCCATGGGCATACAAACTTTATTTATTTCGTTTTGTCTCCTTTATTTCCCACAGCTAAATGACCATCACATGCCATTTTCCTACTGATGTCAATAGACAACAGGTGCAGGAGTAGAGGCCATTCGGCCCTAACAGCCAGCACCGCCATTCAATGTGATCATGGCTGAACAATCCCAATCAGTACCCCGTTCCTGCCTTCTCCCCGTATCCCCTGACACCGCTATCTTTAAGAGCCCTATCTAGCTCTTTCTTGAAAGCATCCAGAGAACCGGCCTCCACAGCCCTCTGAGGCAGATAATTCCACAGACTCCCAACTCTCTGTGAGAAAAAGTATTTTCTCATCTCCGTTTCCTAGTCAATCTAAATTGAATACTTTTGTTCCCGTTTCGCCGGCAACGTCCTGGGACCGTTTGAGAATATTGAATGTCCCTTACCATTGTGTTGTCTTCTCTGTTCATTTACTCACTAGCGGGGTCTGATTTAGTTGAGAACATTTTACCGAGTGGTAGGAGGTAATTGAGTCAAACATTAAAAAGGTGGAGTACAGATGAATGATTTGGGACAAGGCGAACCGATAGCGGTTGAATATGGTGGTGAAATCCCAGATTACTGAAGTGACAATATTCCAGCAGCAGTATCCACCAAGCTAATGTATTTTCCCCGTGTAATTGTGTGCGGCCAACTCTAAAATGTCCCAGGGTCAGGAGTTTCAAACTGGCTGTACTCAATACAAAATTTGCCAACTAGCAATTTACTGATCCTTAGTCTAAAACTGCACCTTGTTTCCAAACAGAGAATGTACAAAATGAGGCCGAGGTTTCTCTGCAACAGTTTGCCAGCTGGTTTGAGGTTGGGTTTCTTTGTTTTCCTGCTTGGACCAGTTTCCACGCAGAGTAAGTACTTTCTCTTCGCCGGTCACAATCACCTTGCATTAATTATCATTGTCCGTGCAAACCGGCACCCTATTGTCAATCTCACTTTCCTCTCCACATCCCTGAATGTGTTGCTGCCTCACAAATCCACACCATCCTTGCTGTACCTCCATTCCACATCCCTGTATGTGTTGCTGCTTCACAAACCCACACCATCCTTGCTGGACCTCCATTCCACATCCCTGAATGTGTTGCTGCCTCACAAATCCACACCATCCTTGTTCGACCACCATTACACATCCCTGAATGTGTTGCTGCCTCACAAATCCACACCATTCTTGCTGGACCTCCATTTCACATCCCTGAATGTGTTGCTGCTGCACACATCCACACCATCCTTGCTGGACCTCCATTTCTGAGCCCATCCCATGAACTCCCTCTCCTTCTCCTGCACCGACACGGACCTTATCAAAGTCAGAAATGGCCTCCTGTGAACTTGTTGCAGAGTTAAACCCTCCCTCCTCATCCCGCTCAGCCTCTGCAGCCTTTGACACGGTTGTCCACACAATCCTCCCCAACATCTCCTCACCACAGTCCATGTGGGTGGATCTGCCCTCGACTTATCGATCCAGTTGCAGCCCGAGAACCAGACGCAATGTCTTCGCTTCACGCTCCCACAAAGTCCCTTCAAAACCAGGTGTAGTTCCTCCACTAACCCCAACAAACCCCCTATCCCCACCTCCATACCTCCCTACCTCCCTCCCTCCTCACTCACTCACTCACTCACTCACTCACTCACTCACTCACTCACTCACTCACTCACTCACTCACTCACTCACTCACTCACTCACTCACTCACTCACTCACTCACTCACTCACTCACTCACTCACTCACTCACTCACTCACTCACTCACTCATGTGATGAAATATCCCTGCATCAATCAGGCCAGGTTATTCCACACACACACACATCTCTTCACAAACCGTGACTTCCTCGCTGGGGTGTCCAAGGAAGTTCACAACTGTCTGGAATTAAATTTAGTTCAAAATTAATGATTACACATATGGGGTGGGTGGGGAAAATGTGTTTTAAATGTTAATTCTTCATTGTTCGTTTCGCAACAGAAAACATAAATCGAATGAATTTATTGGATAATGGAGATGACATTGTGTTAAACGAACCGGACAATGCAGAGAAAGACACTGTTGTTGGCTGGGAATGGAAACCGCACTCAGGGGAGGAAATCAGAATATTGAATTTTAGAAGAACGGAGGGCTATTGGATCAAAGAGAATGCCTCTGGCAACTTGAACCCGGGGATGAATGTGGATACCTATACCCTTGATCTAACAATTGATAACCCCACATTTAAATTGGCGGGAATTTTCACTTTGACCCAAACAAAACCGAGAAAGCAAATCCTGAAACAATATGAACTTTTTGTGATGAAAGGTGAGTGGGTGCGATAAGGATCAATAATGTTGATCTACCTAGGCACCAAATCCAGTCACGCCTCAAGACCCATCTCTTCACCTCTGCCTATCTTTAGCCCCACGTGCCGCCCATTTTCATCTGTGCATTAATTGCCTCATACTGTGTTTTGCATTGAATTCTGTATTTACTTTGTGTACTAGTCATGTCGCTACTATTTATTTCATTCCCCTTACGTGTTTTTCTGCTAATTTTTTGTAAGGTGTCCTTGAGACTCTTGAAAGGCACCCATAAATAAAATTTATTATTATTATTATTAATCTCAAATCCTGAAACAATATGAAATATTTGGGATGAAAGGTGAGTGGATGCGATAAGGAACAATAATGTTGAATTAATCTCTGTAAATATTGTCACCTATAATGAATGATGAGAGATGGCGGGAATTCTGAGACTTCTTCCACCCGGTGAAAAGTCAAACAACTGGGAAGTGATTTTGTTCATTGATTCTGTAATGATCAGCAGCGATGGGTGATAATACTTTGATGACTTCACTGGGAACAGCAAATCAATGAATCTAGCCACAGCGAATACCATGGTCTTCTTGCCGGCACACGATATGGTGATCGCGGCAAGCAAGGTGGTATGGAACCAATGTGTTTGTGTAGTGGTCCCGGGGTGACACTGCTACTTAATGTTACCCTGTGACCAGGTGGATGGAAGTCCATCCATCAAATGTGGAACATGGGCTCTGCCATTGAGTTCACCTCTTGAGACCAATCAGATACACCTAGAAGGAGTGGAAATAGATGCATATTCAACAGTTTGTGAATATTTGAAACAGAGCATGTGTAAATACAACAATGCCTGTATGTTACCGGTTCCACCTGCAGTCCCACGGTGAACATCCGGCATTTAACGCAATTATCCCCTCCAAGCTGGTTGCCAAACTCTCAGAACTGGGTCTCTTGCGCATCCCTCTGCAATTGGATCCTCGAATTCCACATTCCCAGACCACAGTCTGTTCGTATTAGTGGAAATGTGTCAGCCTCAATAACAATCAGCACGGGAGCACCTCAAGGCTATGTGCTTAGCCCTCTGCTGTACTCAATCTATTCCCATGACCGCGTAGCCGGACATAGTGCGAACTCCATCACCAAGTTCGCTGACGACACTACTGCTGTGGGGACGTATGACAGGTGGAGATGAGTCACAGTATAGAAGTGAGATTGACCGATTGACAAAAATGGCGCCAGCACAATAACCTGGCTCTTAACACCAGCAAATCCAAGAAACTGATTGTGGACTTTTGAAGGGGTAGGATGGGGACCACAGCCCCATTTATATCAATGGGTGAATGGTGGAAAGGGTCAAGAACTTCAAATTCCTGGACGTGCATCCTTCCAAAGATCTCTCCTGGTTCCAGAACACTGATGCAATTATAAAAAAAACAACTCATCAGCGCCTCTACTTCCTGAGAAGATTACGGAGAGTCGGTATGTCAAGTGGACTCTCTCTAACTTCTACAGGTGCACAGTATAGAGAATGCTGACCAGTTGCATCGTGGCTTGGTTCGGCAACTTGAGCGTCCAGGAGCGGAAACGGCTGCAAAAAGTAGTAAACACTGCCCAGTCCATTATCGGCTCTGACCTCCCTTCCATCGAGGGGATCTATCGCAGTCGCTGCTTCAAAAGGGCTGGCAGCATCATCAAGGACCCACACCATCCTGGCCACACTCATCTCTCCATTGCCATCAGGTAGAAGGTAAAGGAGCCTGAAATCTGCAACATCCAAGTTCAGGAATAGCAGCTTCCCCACAGCCATCAGACTATTAAACTCAACTTCAAACACACTCTGAACTATAACAGCTTACTGCACTTTATCTGTTTATTTATGTGTGTGTAGATATATATATCCACATTCCACATTCTATGGTAGGTAAACAAAAATGCTGGAGAAACTCAGCGGCTGCAGCAGCATCTATGGAGCGAAGGAAATAGGCGACGTTTCGGGCCGAAACCCTTCTTCAGACTGATGGGGGTGGCAGGGAGAAGGAAGGAAAACGGGAGAGGAATTGCCCGAGGTTTAAGGAAGTGGATGAGACAGCTCGAGGGCTAAGGAAGAGGAGGAGAAAGCAAGTGCAAACAAAATTGGGAGAATTCGATGTTCATGCCACTAGGGTGCAGGCTGCCCAAGCGGAATATGAGGTGCTGTTCCTCCAATTTCCGGTGTTGCTCACTCTGGCAATGGAGGAGACCCAGGACAAAGACGAGGGATTGGGAATGGGAGGGGGAGTTGAAGTGCTGAGCCACCGGGAGTTCAGGTAGGTTACTGCGGACTGAGCGGAGGTGTTCGGCGAAACGATCGCCCAACCTCCGCTTAGTCTCCCCGATGTAAATCAGCTGACATCTAGAGCAGCGGACGCAGTAGATGAGGTTGGAGGAGATACAGGTGAACCTTTGTCGTACCTGGAACGACTGCTTGGGTCCTTGAATGGAGTCGAGGGGAGCGGTGAAGGGACAGGTGTTGCATTTCTTGCGGTTGCATAGGAAAGTGCCCGGGGAGAGGGTGGTACGGGAGGGAAGGGAAGAATTGACAAGGGAGTTGCGGAGGGAACGGTCTTTGCGGAAGGCAGACATGGGGGTGATGGGAAGATGTGGCGAGTTGTGGGGTCACGTTGCAGGTGGCAGAAATGGCGGAGGATTATGTGTTGTATTTGCCGGCTGGTGGGGTGAAAGGTGAGGACTAGGGGGACTATGCCCTTGTTGCGAGTGGATGAGACCCTGGTGCGAGCCTCATCTTTGGTGGCGGAGGGGAATCCCCGTTCCCTAACGGACGAGGACATTTCCGATACCCTGGTATATAATGGTATATGGACACACTGATCTGTTCTGTATTCATGTCGCCTATGTCCTGTGTGCAAGAATTTAATTGCTCTATCCTGGACACTTGACAATAAACTCTCTTGAATCTTGAATCTAGAGGGATATAAATATTAAATGCTGTAGTATAGATGTGATGCAGAGATTGGAAACATAGAACACAGGTGCAGGAAGAGGCCATTCGGCCCTTCAAGCCAGCATCATTCGCCATTCATTGTGATCATAGCTGATCGTCCCCAATCAATAACCCGTGCCTGCCTTCTTCCCATATCCCTTGACTGCACTAGCCCCGAGAGCTCTATCTAACTCTCTCTTAAATCCATCCAGTGACTTGGCCTCCACTGCCCTCTGTGGAGGGAATTCCACAGATTCACACAACTCTCTGGGTGGAAAAGTTTCTCCTCATCTCAGTCCCAAGGCCACAGATTCACACAACTCTCTGGGTGGAAAAGTTTATCCTCATCTCAGTCCCAAATAGCCACAGATTCACACAACGCTCTCTCTCTCTCTGTGTCGCGGTCCCTGGTTCTGGACTCCCCTAACATCACCAGTTGTGGGCAATCAGTGGGCGTGGGTCAAGACAGCTGTTCCTCAACATCTGCTCGTTAGTGAACCAGTTCATACTGTGGCCACTGTGTCCCCTTCCTTAACCCTCGAGCTGTCTCCTCCCATCCCCCCGCCCTCGGGCTCCTCCTCCTCCCTTTAACCTTCCTACTCCCCCCCCCCCCCCCCCCCCACCCCCCATCAGTCTGAAGAAGGGTTTCGGCCCGAAACGTTACCTATTTCCTTCGCTCCATAGATGATGCTGCACCCGCTGAGTTTCTCCAGCATTTTTGTGTATCTTCGATCTTTCAGCATCTGCAGTTCCTTCTTGAACACTATATTCTAAGCTATACGGACACACTGTTCTGTTCTATATTGATGCCTACAATATTCTGTTGTGCTGCAGCAAGCAAGAATGTTATTGTCCTATCTGGGACTTGACTTGTACAAACCACTACGCACTCTGAATCTCATTGATCTGTTTTCCACAGTTGAGGCAAGTCCACAGAACCCTCTGCTGGGCAGTGACGTTACACTCAGCTGCACCATCTCCAGACTTTCAGATAAAGGCAGTCTTCACTGGAGACCCATGGACTCATCCCAGCAGAACAGGGGCAACACTGATCAGATCCGCCTGGATAACACGGTCTATCTGATGGTTCGACACGTTGCAGTGGAGGATGGGACGCTGTATGTGTGTGAAGTGCGGGAAAACGGAAACATTGTTCACACAAGCAACGGATAATTTACTGTAGACAAGTGTAAGTGTGCACACCTCCCATTGGATATCAAGTAGACACTTGTATCACGGCGCTTCTTGTAATATTATGTGTGCGCCCCGTGAAGAACTGTGGCAGTGACCAACTGCTCTCCAATATAAAATGCTGCAATGATCAGGGAGAATTTTCCAGAAAGTCTCTGTGTGGAGCAGCTGCCTGATTGTCTCTGTGTGACAGACATACACACAGCACAGGAGGGAGATGTATTTCTGTAACCATTGTTCAGTAAAGTATTTTGTCAGTTCATCTTGTCATCAATGCTCCAGTATCTGAGACTGAGATACTGATACAGGACTCATCTTGCCATCAATGCTCCAGTATCTGAGACTGAGATACTGATACAGGACTCATCTTGGCATCAATGCTCCAGTATCTGAGACTGAG